>WNNJ02003179.1:0-122809 GCA_012934845.2 Pomphorhynchus laevis
CAGAGGAAATACATCATTAGCATGTATTTGGCCCCGCTGCTATGTTGGGTAGAGGAGTTAGGGGCGAAACCTGATAACATAGCAGTTCCTCCTGATGACCTCTAATTCTTATTCTGATATATAGTTTGGTATCTATTAGTCAATTCATAAAAATTGATTGTTATTATTAATTCTAATTTTTTATTTTAATTTGATTTAAATTATAGAAAATCTAAAAACAATTATTAATTTTATTAATTATTAAATTTTGATTTAGCATTATTATGTTTTGTTTATTTTATAATTATATTAAATACGTAGACTCAGTTAGCTGATTTGATTTATCAAATCAGAAATCAAAATCCGTTTGTTTTAAATTTAAAAACAAATATATTTAAGAAATGCATTTGAAAATAAATATATTAAAATATTACTGTGGCTTTCCACAACTATTGAGATTTTATTTATCTAATAAAACCTAGAAACATATTTTTGCATGATCATTCATGTATACTATATAATATAAAATATAATACATTAAATAATGAACTTTTAAAAATTACAACAATTTGTAACGATATTGGCTTTCTTCAAAATCATTTAAATAATTTAATAGATACATATTTTTATATAATACATTAAATAACGAAATTTTCAAAATTATTTAAAGGTAGGGACATTTGTATTTAGACGAATAAAAGGTGTTACAATAAGAGATAATAGTAGCCCAATTTCACCTGACCTTTTTAAGCTTAATAGAATATGAATTTGTTCATAACTGTTTAAAAAATAAATATAAATTATATAAAGATATGAAATATATGTTTCGATATATTGATGATATATGTGTATTTAACTCTAACAATTTCTAACAATCCATTTATATTTTAAAGTTTCATTCGTGCATACCATATAATATAAAATATAATACATTAAATAACGAAATTTTAAGAATTGCAACAATATGTAATTATATTGGCTTTCTTCAAAATCATTTAAATAATTTAATAGATACATATTTTAAACTAGGTTACTATAAAAATAACATCAAGCAGAAAATAGTAAAATATATAAATCAACACAATAATATAAAGAATAAATTTAAAATCATTAGCGGCAAATTTTTATGGATGGATAATAAATAATACACTTTGTATTAGAATAAGATATTAGATAATCAAATTTCACACGAGGAAATACGTCCTTAGCACGTATTTAACCCCACTGCTATGTGGAGCTAAAACCTGATAGCATAGCAGTTCCTTCTGGTGACCTCTAATACTTATTCTGATGCAACGTCTGTTATTTATTAGTCAATTCATAAAAATGACTTTTATTTTAAATTTCAATTTTTTATTTTAACTTGAACACACAAAAGGAATAAATTTTCAAAATATAAATACATACGATTTTAGTACGCTTTATACAAATCTAGATTTAGTAGATATTAAAGAAGCGTTAGTAAAATTAATTAATCTTATATTCGGAAAAAGATATACATATATATGTTATAATAATTATAACGCCTCTCTACAGACGCGAAAATAACGGTCGGATAGATATGAGTCAAGCCATGCTACAGTGGAGGAAGAAAATTTGTAATCATAACGAAGGCGAGAAATGAGGATGGAGTGGTCGCCGATATCGAAGGCGGAAGAGAGCTCGAGGGAGATAAGAATACTATATGGAGCTTTGTCATGAGAAATGAGAAGACCGTTGTAAACTTCAATGCAAACGATTTATGTGGAGTGATTAGAGCGAAAGCGGATTGAAAAGAAGGGTACATATTAGACGAAGAGAGATAAAGGTTGATCTGTATTAAGATTAGGCGTTCGAAGAGCTTAGAAAGAGTAGGAGTGAAATAAGACGATAGCTAGAAGGAAGGGATGGGTCGAACGATTGTTTCTTAAGAAGGGAACGAACGTGTCAGATTTCAATTGTGATGAGAAGATACAACTCGGTATGAATGATTGAGATTATGATAGGAGAGCTGGGAGTTGAGGATATGAAGCGAGTAGGCTCGACAGTGGGAGACAACGAGGATATGGATAATATAGAAGGTGGCCAGCGATGCGAGGAAAGGTTATGAATGGAAGGATCGTGGAAGTTGGTTGAGTTATTTTGGTTGATGGATGTAGGTTATTAAGAAACGAGGCAGGATGGACGAGACAAGGGATGTCAGGGAGCGGAGATGACATGGGATGGAAATTCTTTATAGTGATATGATCAGTGGTCGAAGAAAGGACATCGGAAACGACGGGGTAGTTTGAGTAGACATCTTGGAGGTTGATTTGTGCTTATGGGGAGGTTGCGGATTAGTTTAATGGCACAAAACCCACATATGAATGATTTTAAACAATCCGTTCAAGCTCTTTATCCAGGTGTATCATTAAGTTTATTGCTTGGTAGTTTTCAAGAAAGTCTCTATTACTTTTTAATATAATCTTTTCATACAGAAGCGTAATATGCAAACGTGCAATCTTTACGTATTTTCACTCAGTAAATGCTCGGCAACTATTTAGGGAGGCTTGAAATAACCTAGTAATTGAATAAGTTAAATGTTAACTATGCAACTTTAGAGAAAATATCATCAAGTCCATCAAACGTTAAGATGACTATTGCGATAACTATATTCGGCTTATCTGATTAATTTGCTCTTCTAACTACTTCATCGAGTAGGAACATTTGATGATTTGATTGGAAATTACAAAGTGTTATTCAACGTAATAATCTTTGGAAAAATAAAAGAATGAACTCGAACCATATAAGTCATAAAATAAGTTCATCGTTGAATTATTCCAATTATTTCTTATTTTACTGAATACTACTACCTTCTTTAGCAAGTTAGAAACATATTCATATATTTTATGTATTATATATTATATTGATAATAAGAAAGAATGAATGGTTTTTATTCACGAACCTACAAATTGTAATAAGTATTTTTATATTCAGTCAAATGTAAATATGATAAAGTTATTAATCTGATACCACATTCATCCCACTTGATAATTTTAAAATCGACGGCAAATTGATTTCCATGCTCGATATTTGCCTAATTGCTAATGTTTCTTGCTTAGCATTTCTTCGAAATCGAATGGAAACAATCGAATGTAAGAGCAGAAATATATGAGAAAGTATCAAATCACGACGTAGATTAGACATTACGAAGCATTGACCGTCATAATTGTTGTGATTAAAGAAATACATCGATAGTACGCATTATTTATTGCATATAGATGTGAATGATGAATTAGCCATGGAAATCCTAGCATAAAAGATGCTGTAGAAACATCTAGTTTGCGAAACGGGGAATTGAAGAGCTTCCGCTGTTGATAAGAGCTTCCAGCTTTTAAGTCTTAACACGAACTTATACAGTTGATGCATCGCCATTTACATTTTGGCAAGGATAATATTAAGTGATTCACCGTCGAACTCGTATAGTCGAGTAGTACGATTATATTCTCATCGCGATAGAAACATCTTGGCTCGACAAACTTTTTCGTAGTGCCCACGTTTTAAACAATATGAGCATTCAGCAACTCGGGCTGAACAACAATTGCCTGTATGCATATCTCCACCACAAAATTAGCAATTTTGTTGTTGAACTTATGAGCTCTATCAATAGATTCATCATTATCTGAAATATCAATATCACTATTTGTTTTAAACTTCTGGTCTCTTTCATTGCATTTCCTGGGAACTTGGATGTGTCGATATTCGCTTGATTGAGTTTGAACTGATTCAATTGTTCGAGCGACTTGATAAGCTTGCTCTTTATCAATATCATTGTTTTCAGGTATGCGCTGACGAAATCAGACAATTTGACAGTACTATTCCATAACTAAAATATAGAACACTTTGTAAAGCAACAACGTTATATAGGCGAAATTTAGCAACCAATTAAATTGCCGGATGAAACACAGACGACCTGAAAAACCGGGTCGTGATTGATCATCAACTCATTGTATAGAAAATTCATCACACACTATGAAACTAATTATCATTGATACTATATATATTGAATCCATCGTGGATCCTGGGCTGCTTTTTAAATTATACTTTACAACAAAATATAATTGAATATATTTATAGATCAACAGAGAACTACATCAATATACTTGTGGCAGTGTGTTAAGGTGCATATAATAAGGTCATATTTACGCTACTAATGAGTATTAAAAATACTTATTACGTATCTATCGTTGTGTTTCCGTTTGATTTCATAATTTGATTATATTTCGTAATTTAATTTACTTTTATTTCGTATTAATCTGCAATGAGTTTTAAAAAAAACAGAATTTATTTTTTACTAAAAATACATAAAACATTTACAAAAACATACAAAATCATTAATAAATGATTAAAGATTTAATATTTTATAATTTAATCAGGACAACTGAAGATGGCTTGCAAGTGTATAAAATATTTTAAATAAATCTTATGAAAATACTATTAATGATCAAATTGTAGAAGTAATATTTTCTATTTCATAAAAAATGATTTACTCTGTAAATATTTATGCACACGTGAAAACATAACTTGAGTATATAGGAGTTTGGATATATATACAATACACACCAAAAGATATATGCACATTATGTGTACATTATTATATGTGTACATTATTATTCTAAATTTACAAGCTGATAATATAAATCTAAAGATATATTAATTATTTAATTTATTTTAATTTTTCATCCATCTACTTAACATTTGTAAATAAAATCGATAACATAAAAGTGCATAAAAAGGAATAGATAAAAATATATATTTAATCTGGTGTTGTCGCTTGATATAGTTGTAAAAGAGTTGAGCAAAGCGTAAAAAGCTTTCATTCACTTCCATCTTCTATACAAATATAAGCAAAATAAATTTATTTAATAAAATAAAATCGATTTATTTAAATAAAATAAAATCGATTTATTTAAATAAAATAAAATCTATTTATTTAAATAAATTTTTTATTTTAATCGATATATTTTTAAAAGTAATATTTACATGATTAGATAACACAGTAAATTACAAAATACTTCATAAGTACTAGTTGGTCGTATATTCATTATTGTCTGTTTCATGTTTTATCTTGTCTATCATATGATAAAATGACATAAAAAATGATTAAATTAAAATGATATTTTTTATCATTAAAATTACTCAGGTCTACATCAACTAATTGTCTGTTACAGATTTAAGCATAGAATCAAGGCCCACTATTATAAGTAGTATCGACATAAGAAGCTTCAGAAACTGATGTTTTTAATGTGAAATAATAATAATTTATTTAACGTGGCAAATGCGTGCAAACTACACCCTTACATGACCACTAACAAAAAAGGAACACATCAAAAGTCACAGATTAATTGGTTAATTGTTAAAGTGGAATTAGATTTGGCGTTTGAAGCACGGCATTGATGTTGATCGGCTGATATGAATAGACAGATGATTTCACGAGAGATGAGCAGCACAACGAAGGAGCGGAAGCAAATGAGGTAGAGTAGTTTGGGACATGTAAAAGAAGGGAATTACGGGAACGCAGGGAACAGTAAACAGGACGAGAATTATCAAGAAAAGGAAGGTTGAGAAATTAATGGGTATGAAAAGTTACAAGGCGGAAAGCAACGATAAGAAGACGAATTTGAACACGACAATAAATTGTAGGCAAATCGAGAGAAGCAAGATGGTGGGATGTATGATCAAAACGACGAAGACGGATGATAACTCGGACGGCAGCGTTGATGATGCGTTGTAAAAGAAGAAGAGTGGATTTAGGTGAGTTGGAAAATAGACTCAGACAGTTTTGAGAAAATAAGAGAATATATGAGTCATACATGAAGAGAAATCGATCAATCTACGAATTTGACGGAGGTTGCGGAGAATCAAGGTAGATGAGCGTACTTTATTTCTAACGAAAAATTTAAGTGAAAGTCTGTTGTCGAAATGAAAGCCTTAGAAAATAAGATTGTCAACGATAGGGAGAATTGTGAACGGAAATTAAATTAGATTGCAGATAAGAGGAAAATTATCAGGATTTATGTCGAAGAAGTAGATGATTGTGAAAGAATTGAGTTTAAGATTTTCCAATGAGATTTAGAGTTGGAAGACGACTCGAGTTGATTTCGCCAAAAGAGAGTACGTTTAGTTCGCATAAGAATGAGATGGGAACAGCGGAGAGAAAGATAGGAAGCATGGAGATTTGGAGTGAGTGAGGTTGCAGACGTGTAAGAAGGCGATTAAACACATGAAAAGAGTGACGGAGCCGACGCTTAGAAAGACTACTGTCTAAATCGAACCAGAGAGCATGGCGCGACCGCTGAAAACGTCGTGGTCGAATAGGCAGAAGGTTATTAAGGATGTTCGTAAGTTCAGAATCAAACAGAATGAAGAGATAATCGGGAGAGAAATAGTTAAGAGGAAGTGAAAAGAGTGAAGAATTGAGTAAGGCAGAACAGAGAATACGGATATCGAAAAGTTTCCAGGGTCGACTTGGTGTGGATAATGGTGTAGGCGGATAAGGATGATGGGGACGAGTAAGAGTGACAAGGAAATGCTCGGACAAACCAGTATTAGTAATTGACAAGGATGTATAGTCATTGAAGCAGTTAGGAACAGCAATGATGTCGAGAGCATCGCCGAGAATATGAGTTGGGCTTGTTGAAAGTAATTTATAGTTAAAATCAGAAAAAAGATTAGTTAAAGTGATATAGTCAGAGTCAGCCGGGCGATCAAGACGAATGTTAAAGTCACCGAGAACAAAAGAAGGAGTATAAGAGAATGAACAATGAGACATAAAATCTGCAAGGTCGTTAAAGAGCAAACGTGATGGGGCAACTGAACCTGAACGGTATACAATCACAAGTTCCAGAGGGAAAGGATTTGATAATCTGCATATGAGTAATTCAAACGAAGTGTAACGAATGTTAACGTTAATTTTACGTAGAGACATTAGGTAACGAGCAATGACAACAATACCGCTATGGTTAGAAGCAGTAGATGTATGGGATACAATTGGACGAGCTGATTCAACTAGAAAACAACCAGAGCGACATAGACGATGAATAGCAAGATCGTCGGAGTCAGAGTACCAGGATTGGGAAATGCAGAGAATATCGATAGATAATTGATCGAAGATATCAAGGAGCAGATCCGCATTATGAAGATGGAACGAGTGTTAAAAAACTAAGACGAAAAGTATGCTTAGGAGCGAGATCGACTAGCGAAGAAGACAAGGGGAGAGATGGGACGCCATCGAATTTTTGGCCTTGTGTGTACAACGTGAAAATTTCCATTGATTTGACGTATAGATAAGGATGACTCGCCGTTTGTTTCACGTCGATGTTTCTCAATGCGAGCTAAATTGAGCTGGGCAATATCAGAAGGGGAGCGGTCAGGAAAGATACGACTAGTAGACGAAGTGGTAAGAAATTTAAAACATTGGGAGAGTACCAAGGAGGCATGTCAACTATGTCGGAAAACGATTATTTGAAGTGGAGGACTGAGATGATTGGATTTAGTGGATGTTTAAACGGATAAAAGATACAGGAAAATATTATTGAAAAAGAATGGATTATCATTAGGAAGAATGGCTTGAGAGGATAGACTTGAAAGCAGATACACATCATCGAGGCGACATTGAGGAGAAGCAGATTCGAGAAGCTTTAAGTTAGATATGATAATGCATCGATCGCGCGAAGGAAAACGATTACGTGGAAGTTGTGGACGGACATATCTGGTAGGAGTAGAGGCAGAAAAGCAGATAAACGTGGGAATGACAGGAGTGCTAAGTGAAGATTTAAGATAGTTTGGAGCATGTGTGACAGTAGTGGAGTGTTGAATTGGTTGATCGGAGATATTACTGGAGATGATTTTGACGGAAAGATGCAAATTATTGAGAGGTGATACAGTTGGAGCATGTGTGATAGGAGTGGATTGCTGAATCAGTTGAACGGAGATGTTACTGGAGATGATTTCGACGGAAGGATGTAAATTATTGAGAAGTGATACGGTGGAGGTAGAGTAAGGAGTACGTGAAGAGAAGAAAGAGGTATCAGATGTATTTAGATGTGGGGAGGAATAGGAAACATGAGGTATGATATAAATGCTTTTACTGTTTGCATTGTTAGGAAGATGAATATTAAGGAAAGTTTTATCCGTAGTTAAACAAGTGTGTGAGAGAAGTTTAAAGAACGGGATTCATAAATGGCGAATGAATTAGTTAGCAAACGGATGACGACGATCGCTTGGAAGATATTTTGTCGTTTGTTGACGATCCAAGTATAACAGCGGTCCGAGTCGACTGAGAGACATCATTAAGTTCATTTATTGAGCATAACTCTATTTCGTTAGCCTCCAAAACGTCTCCACCGTTTGAGTGGTCATGCTTCATTAGCTAATCTACGAGGGCAGCACAACAGAAGCCGCAGAGGAAATTCCGTCCTGAAACTTTTCTTCGTCAGTGAAAGGAATGACAATGTGAGTCCAAACATTGTACTTCTTGTTGTCGCATCCAATTTGCTTTTTGATGTAAGTTTCCCTGACGGACTTGAGTTGCTGGCCGACATTTTTAGTTAGCTTTCTCTTTGTCCATAATAATATGTCAATTAGTTAGTTATAATCAAGAATGTTTATAATTAAGAAAATTTGAACTGTGTTGTATGGTATAATTGTAATTATACTGAATACTTAACTTTCTTGTAAGTTATAATCAATAAATTTTTGAGCGCTCTCAGGCGGCTTCGTGCGCTCTCGGGCAGTTTCGTGCGCTGTAGGGCGGCTTTGTGCGCTCTTAGGCGGCTTCGATATTATGTGTTATATTCTCTTGTGTGTTTGTCCCAGTAAAATAATAATAATCTTGGTGGTCTGGAACTGAAATTGTAAGAATTTATAATAACCAAGACAATTTTTTGAAGTGCTCAAGAAAAGTGCTCAATAAAAGTAGACTAATGACGAAACGACTCTATAATATTCCTGAATTCATTTAATCCGGTAAACTAAATGTGTGCAGATGAACACCCACATAAAAAAGTTGACGAGGTTGGTTGCCAATTAATCTCGTCAGGATGTTGGACGGAAGATATGATCTTCATATCTTTAAATTAATAAAAAATAAAGAATTGGTTGATTTTAGAAAAAATATATTTATACCTGTATTCCGTAAATAAGGATTTTAAATCATCAGCGGATATCAAAAACATTTATTATGCAGAGGCTTATAAAGAAAAATGGAAGCGACTAAATATATGGGAATAGTAGCCTTGATGCAGTTCGGTATAATTGAGAAGCAACAAGTTGTGTGCTTAGTAGAACCGCTCAGTAGTAAACATTATTTTTACACTGTTAAGGCGAGATACCAACATTTGAGATAATGAAAATTAGGGAATTTGTTCAATGATGACATAAATACTACTTGAAAGTCTTTGCTTTCTTCTATAACGCAGAATGCCTTAAGCTGCATATTTGGTAGTTCCTGCAGGGACATAGTTTGCTCCGATGAAAATCGTAGTTTTTACGAAATGGTAGATTATTATCCTATAGCAGGTAGAAAATATTTTACCTGGTGAAGGAATGTTCAAAAGTGATATCAAGTATGACGTTAATATGGATTTATAATATAAATTGTATTGAATAGAGTGGAAGTTACAATGTTATTCAGGTTTCGTGATGGTTAACTTTTTCGATAGCAATTCATGGCTTTTCGTTGAAATATCTTGTAAATAATATCCATAATTCTACAATTGGTAGAAGAGTTTAAATTATCAACAGTATCATTGCCGTCAACGTTAAATTTGCTACTAACCTGGGTTAGCGAGCGTATATCACGTCTGAGAAAGCAGTGATAGACTAGAAAAGCCCGGCGGAGTCGACACTTTAATAGTATGCGTTAGATGCCAAACAATGGGATACGGTGCAAGCGACGGTGAGAGTGAGGCTTGAAGGGCAAGAGAAGATCAAGATTGAATGTGAGTTCAGAGTCGAAAAGAAATGCAAGTTCGAGAGGAGAGGAATATGTTATTATGGGAGAAGATAGAGACGATTTAAGTGAGGCAGAGTGAAGAAGGGAAATGTCAAGATTTCTTCAAAAGCGACGTAAGATGGTAGGTATATAAAGCGGGGGAATGGTTGGAAGTGAGATCAAGGGTGACGATAAAGTGATCGGATAGACCAGGAGCGGAGATGTACAGTGAGGTGTAGGCAGCAAAACTATCAAGGACAGCAATGATGTCGAGTGCCCGGCCAAGGATATGCGTAAAGGCCGTGGAGATGAGTTTGTAATTGTAGTTGGATAGAATGTTGATGAACCAGATGGACTCGGTGGAAGAGGGGCGTTCGACGCGGATGGTGAAGTCGCCGAGAACGAGTTAAGGAATGGATGACAAAGAAGAATGTGAAAAGAGATAAGCGAGTTTGTTAAAAAATAAGGAGGTAAGAGCTGATGAACCAGGACGGTATACAATGGCGAGATCCAGAGTGATCGGGCTAGAAGAACGACAAGTGAGCAATTCAAAAGAGCAAGGACTGAAAGAGGAATGATTTTGCGAAGAGATGCGGGTGGCGGGCTAATGCGACAATGCTGCCATGATTAGAGAGTTTAGAAGTGGATGAGCTTAAGGGGCGGGTGAATTCGACTTGTGAGCAACCGGCAGCGAGCGAACAGTGATTTGAGAGGTCGTCAGATTCGGAGTGCCATGATTCGGCGAGGCAGAAGTGATCGATGGATTTCTTGGTGAATAGGTTAAGGATGATATCTGATTTATGGAGAATATATCTAGTGTTGAGGGGACCGAGGCGGAAACCGTATGTTGTGGCAATAGGTATTAGCGAAGAATACACATAAGGGAGATGCAACGCAATGTAATTTTGTGGTGGGTGTGGACAACTTGAAAATTTTTGTCGATGTTTTGTATGTAGAGGGATGTTTCGCTGTTTTCCTCACGACGGCGTTTTTTGATGCGGGCAGAAGAGAGTTGAGCGATTTCGGAAAAGGTGCCATCAAAGAAAATGCGAGTGGTTAAAGAGGACATGAGTTTAAATCGTTGGGATAGGGCAGAGGACGCGTGATAGCTATGATTTAATTAATTTTCAGGTGAGGGTCTGAGAAGGATTAGATTGAGAAGATTAGTTTAGGCGGATGAATTCGACAGGACAGATGTCGTGGAAAAAGGATTGCTTATCCACAGGAGCAAGAGACGAGATGATGGGTCTGAAGACGGAAACATCGTGGTCGAGACGTGCTCGTGGAGATATGGAGGTGGAAGGGGTCATATTAGTCAGGATGACGCAACGATCGCGAGAAAGAAACCGTTTTCGTAAAGGAGGACGAGTGACATGAGTTGGTGAGATCACGATAGAAGAGCTGGGAGTTGAGGATATGATGGGAGTAGGTTCGACAGCGGCAGACAAAGAAGATATGGATAATATAGAGGGTGGCAAGCGATGTGATGAAAGGTTATGAGTGGAATGATTGTGAAGGTTGGTTGATGTATTTCTTTGGTGGACGTAGGTTATTGATAAACGAGACATTAGGGACTGGTCGGAGGTGTCGGGGATTGAATATTACATGGAATGGGAAGTGTTTATGATCACATGATCAGTGGGTGGGGTGTGGGCATTGAAAACGATAGGGGTAATTTTAGTGGACTTGCTGGATGTTGATATGTTCTGATGGGACAGGTTGCGGATTAGTTTATTGTCACAAAATCCACATAGCAAGTATTCTTTAGACTTACTGTGTTGTCGCAGGCGATTGCGGTCCAGCCGCTGAAGTCATGTTTAAAGCAATTTACTTGTAGTTGAGCAAAGTTGAGCACAGTAAATAACATCGAAGTCATTGATTTATAAAACTAATTAAAATTAAAAATTAAAATTTAAAATGAAATTTAATCGAGCTTTTTAGAGGAAGCTTCTAATCGGCGTTGCTGCCGACAATAATAGATAGAAAAATATGCTGCATCGCTAATTCTACTGCATAGCAGTCGGTGAATTTGCCGACAGTTTGTTACTGATAGTTGCGCAATTCAGTGTTTGGGATTTCTGTGGCATCACGTCTACGACTGCGCCATGTTCGCTTAATTGATCACTGCACTGTTCGCGCAATTGCTGGTAGCATTTGTCATCGAAGCCGAGCTTACTATGCAAATCCTGAATATCGATAAGAAACAAATCCAGAACAATATGGTATTTACCGTCAACGTGATAAAAACTAGACGATTGAATTGAGTTGATTTTCCGAAATGATGTTTGTGTAAACAGGCTCTTGGCTTTCGCTGGCTTATTATTTTACGTATCTTACGAATGTTGTATCACTAGTTCTACAAAGCGAAATGCTTCGACGTGGTTTCTCGCGGCGTTTGCCGGGTGGCGTCACACCACTGTCTCCTCTTTTATCAATATTTTTGAATGGTCATCGTTGTGTAGTTGTTATCCAATTTGTTGAGCTAGCATTAGCTTCCTTTAATCGTTGCTTTCGGTTAATTTCTTATGAGCGATGTCCTCCGAATTATTTCCTAGTGACAACCAATCAACGCACGTGTTTAAGTGTCAAGTATTTGATGCTTAATCGTGGATGTCAATGTGAAATCTGTCGCGTTGCATTTTAAGTGAATGAGTAAAGGCTGTATGCAATGATAGGGGCTTCGACACGCTCTCTAATGGATCATTTGTTGATGATCTTACCGTTATCGACTCCTTTCGAAGGTTAAAAGCTTTGTTTCGAATCTGCTCAATCAAATCGTTTTTAAATTTTTTGTCTCTAGGCGGCAATTTGTCCTTCTCTTGATTGCTAGTAGTTTCGTTTCCACTATCAAAATTGATCCTACTGTTATGTGGTGGAGGAAGTTCGTCAATATGTGAGGGGTCATGTACAAGTAATAATAGTTTTGACTGATTGGCGTTATTTAAACTGTTATGGGATGATTTCATTGTTTTATAATTAATCGAAAATTTGCATGGTTCAAAGGATATAACTGAATATGGAGTTTCTCTGTCATTCAAAGATCTGGATTAAAATTTGTCGTAAACAGGTAGTATGCCTTCAACAGCATCTGAATCGTTATTAGCGCATTTGGAATATCGCGTAATAGATGCATCACAGCATCGGAATGTAGATTTTACTGAGATGTTCTTGTTGAGTCTAGCGTCTGGCTCGAACATGCGTTCCTCGGGTTCACATGCTTTTGTTGGATGTGGTCAAAAGCCAATATTGTAAATTGCCCCGCATTAGCGTGATCGAGATGCGTTGATATAATCGTGTGACCGTCATAGAGTATACCATTCCGGTTGTACGGCTCATATTGTTCGCGACCCGCTTGATCACCCTGCTTCCTTCGTCGTTCCATTAACCAAAGGTCTCGACTACGGCGGCTGAAAACATGTACCCCGCATCTTCGACTGTCCCTATATTTCCTTTACTTTACATTGACATCGTATGACGTGGCGGCAGCGAGTTGTACGTTGGCGACGGAATGACGGTATGCGGCTTGTTAAGGGGGGAGGGTGGGTTACTGCAAAGTCGACTGCAAGGATAAGGTCCTTATAAAAAAGGATGTCTGCCGGGCGTTCGCGTAGGTCCGAGATAATTCCTCGCACTTACAGAATCACCTATACGGGCTGATCGTGCGGCTGCGACTACCACGTCACAGATGGCGCTATGCCGCAGGCCTTGATAGCTTGGGTACTGGCAAGTGAGTATAGGCTTCCCTTATCCGCCATATGCATGCAGCGGCCGCATCAATAATCATTTTCGTACAAGGAAATCCCAAGCCACATTCGGGCTAGGACCCAGAACTGTGGTGGAGTTAGTTCCGTTCTAGATGCCGAATTTGGCACGGCGCTAAGCCAATCCCCAGCTATCGGACATGACACTGAGTGTAGTTGGGTTCGTTCTATTTCGCAGGACGATCGTAACAGCTGGGTCAATACCAGATTATCGATCAACAGTGAAGTCGAAGATTGACCGCCCCAGTAGACGATATTAAATTTCAGCCAATCCTTGTTCTTAGTTTTACCAATCCTTCAGAATAGCCAGGAAATATCTAAGCGTCCAGACTGTATATTTCTCCAATTTGCTGCACGCTATAGATGAATGCGCTCTGGGCGTGTGCAGCATTGCATCTTAAACCGAAGCCACCCAGGCGGATTGGGAGTGTCATCTGTGATTTGGTAGCTTCTTGAAGTTGACACGCGCATATTTTCTGAAAAGCACTAGCGATTTGTCTATCAAATGACTGACAAAACATTTTTGTCATCGTTGGGTCGACTGTGCGGAGGAAATGGTTTATCCTTGACGAGGATGCGCAGTGTCGAAGTAGAAGGTATCCGACTTTAGGGTCTGGCAGCTTGGCCACTGCATCAATTGTCTGAATCAGTGGTGAAAGAACCTAGATAGACAGGTGGTTCTCTATGAAAGACTCGTCACATATGGGTTTGCCCAGCAAATGCATGCTCCCGGAAGTGTTCTCCGAAACCACCTCCGAAAGTAGGGCCATGAGGGCGTTTAAGGCTTCAGGCATGCCGATGACCTATGTCTTTCGCCGATTTAACTGGAGCTTTATCATTTTGAACTCGCATCTAGCCAGCCGAGTGCGGATGCCATTGCTGATGGCGTCCCACCGACTATGCCGTCATCCAGATACCACATGTTGCGGTTTATTCCGGGTATTTGGAATACCTTATCAATCGTTCTCTGAATGGTCAATGAGAATAGAAACGGGACTAATGGATATCCCAGCTGGACTACTTCGCATGAGTTGAAAGGGTCGAGTGAGCCAAACGAAGTAATGCTTTGTATTTGTACGCCAAATCAAACCAGGGCAAGAGCTGTGAAACGTTTTCTCGGATCTCCACTCGTAACTGTGATCTGGACACTGAGTTGAATGCGTTTAACATGCCGATCTTTACTCAGGATTAATTTGTGTCGTTGGCGTGTTGCTCGTGAAGTTGTCCAACGTTGTGAACGATACTTTCTACTGCGTTTGGGGTTGCTACCCCTAATTGTGTTCGTGATAGGTTTTACGGAGTTGAAGACATATGCATTTCAAACAGAGACGGCAAAAAGTTTCGCATTTTGGCGATCGGTCTTACACCCCGTTTTTTGGCAGTGCGATCAAGTTATCGCCAGCGATATAAGGCGCCACTTCACGGGGTGCGAGTCCTGCAAGTAGATGTTGATAAGGTGTGTCAAATTCTCTGCTAGTGATCCTCCGCTATTGGCTCGTAACATATCCTGTAGATTCTCCGGTCTTAGCCCCATGCAGCATGGTCCTAACACTGAGGGGAAAGAGTTGACCGCGACAAGGACTGTTTTACGACTTTTAACTATTGAAAAAAGCGGATTGTTTGAGTCCTGTTTTGTAATATGAGATGATGAGAGTGGTTGATCTGTACAGCTGCTGTACGTAGGAGCATACAGTATTTGCAGGAGTGTCCGTGCTTGTGCAGATGGGGTTGATATTCGGACTTAAATCAGGCGCTGGGATGCTTTCCCGTAATTTCCGTGCTTAGCCAGGTTGATACAAGCAAGTTCCGACTTGCCGTTCGTTTTGCGATTTGCATTTTTGCGTGACATTGCTCTCACCGATGGCAAATCCGGTAAGGCGGCCGTCGAGTAAGCTCTTATTGATTCGCAAATGTGCTTTTCGACTTAATGTCGACCTTTGTAAGTTGTAGGTATCGAGCAACTGAAGCACGATTTGGCGAAGAGCAGCAACTTCGCCCATGAACCGACATATCCGATTTGAAGCGCGCATTTAATGTTATCACATAAATGGGTAGCTGCTAGAATTTGTGCTTTGAAGGGGATACGTATGACCGCTGGCGATTCTTTGCGCCAGCTTGATTGAAAACACGACAGATGGCTTGAATCTTCGACTCGAATGAGCGGAATTGCTATCGGTGAATTGATCTCTTCGGTGCCTTCGTTGGATTTAGCCTCTGACACATGATCAAAACAACTCTTAAGGATTTATTCGCCGGAACCTGCACATCTTAAACCTCCAAACTTGTGGAAGCGTACGCATTTACTAGATGTCAATGCAATGCTTCTCTGGCACGTGACTAGGACGCTTTCCTCCTTCCATTTGTGTAGTTAATTGAGTTGTTGTTTGATTATATTCAGATATGGCTTTGTATTGTAATTAGTTGTGCAAACAGTAAAGTATACGTAGTATCCACAATTTGTAATAAGGTATTACTGGATTGTAATTACAAAATAGTCTTCTTTGCTTCTTTATTGTATGTACTTATTACCAAGTTGAATATGAAATCATTCTTTTAAGAATAAATTGTTTTAAAGTCACATTTTATTTGCTGACATATATGAATTAATATCATTATTCCAACCGTATATGTTAAAGATCTTCGATTGCGAACAGAACGAGTAGATTTTTGATCAAGATTGACTTGCAGTTGTGTCGTTTCCGCTTTCGGAAACGACACAACTGCAAGTTGTGTTTCGGTTTCCGCTTTCGAGTTCTAAGGGAATAATGATATCCCTATTATTCAGCCGTTTATCGTTGAGAGGTTCACGGTATTCATAGTATTTTGTAGTTATGCTATCAAATTATCCATTTGTCAGATTAGAATCTATATAGGTTGTTTCCTTATTTCTATGCTGACTAGATGCGTCTTATGTCTAAGCATCCTTTCATTAAGATTTTGTTAGTGCTAGTATTTTTTAATTTATTCGAAGTGAAACAAGTTTAGTTATCTGAGTGTATATACTCATATATCTCGAACAGCGAGAAGAGCACATTGGACTTAAAAAAAATCTTTTAAGAACTAGTATCTGGCATGCAAATCCAAACATAAAAAGATTGAATTCGTCTACTACAACGAGTATTTATTTTTTGTGCTTGAGCGTATCGTACTTTTGAGGTAGACTGCGAGACGATCAAATACTCGAGTTGCTTTAATTACATGAAAACTTTCGCAATATATCTTATAGTTTGTACAGACTTTATATCGTCGCACGAGTAAGGCAAGTTATAGGTTCGGGTAAATGTACATAAGCGGAGAATACCAGGATTAGACAAGAACGTATGGAGCTCATCAAGGCTATTTAAATCTTCTAGAATAGTGCAAATACGAACCTAAAATATTATAATATTGTTATTAATATCTTGTTAAACAAAAGTTTCGTTTATCTTGATTAGTTAATCCACCACTCGAAACTATTCAAGTTAACCCGAATGGAATACGAACACAAGGCTTTCCACCTGTATTGTTTGTCGTCGGGACGCTAGTAGTATGTGGACTCAGGGAGATTAAAGCGACGTTGACCATCTCGTTATATGATTCGTTGTGAATTGATTAATTGTTTTTGAATAATCAATACCAGGTTGTTTCGTTGAATCGGCCAACGCCAGGGAGATTTCGCAACCAGGAATCGGCCATTTTATAAAGTACCAATCTTATCGAGAATATCGTATTTTTTTCCTCTTGACAGGTTTGCATTCCGGGGTAAAATTTCTGAATAGTCTGTATGGTTCTAAATTAGCAGAGGTCATGTTACATAGTACCATGGATTCACCACTATCTCCAAGATGTTATTCGATTTTACGAAGTTTTTGCATAAAAGCTGTCCAATAATAACGTATGAACATAATCTACTAAGAACGGAAAAAGCTGTATTCTTATATACTTTGTTGTAAACTTTATATATGCTGTTATATTCCGGCAGAAATTGAAACAAGATCACAAGTTGACATGTTAATTCTCATCTTGTTTTTGCGTAGAGCGCATGCTCAATAACATTAAAGTTCGATGATCGAATAAGACGGGTAATTTAGTCTCATTAATGTTGATGATGCTGATGTACAACAGAAGTAATTTGTGTTTATACTCGAGTTTGCACTTGCACCATCATCCCAGCTCGAACGACACACATTACATAAATATACAAGATTCCCACACTTATTGCAAGTGCAATGAACTGCAGGGCATGATCTTAGGGAATGCTTTACCTTACCGCAAAAAAACGCATATATAAAGTTTTCCGAAACAGCCGCACATTGCTTGTCAGATCCGAATCCCTTTTCGATTGATGTCGCTTTAGAATCTTGATAACGGGTACGAGTGTTCCAGGAATCTGTAATGAGTGTAGCGAATGTGTTATATGTAGGTTTCTGTAACGAGTTTCATTGAATGGGAAAACCCAGGTGCGCCTCTGGGGCACTTGGGCCTTCTCGGGATTGGTCTTCTTCTCTAGAGGACGTCCCCAGAGCAAAGGCTAAGGTTTCTCAAGCTGCTCATATCTCGTTTACCCAGCATAGTCCGCCTCGATTGGACTCTTCGGGGGCGGGGTGAAAGAGCCCGGGTGGTTCAGTCGAAGAGCGGCGTGTTGGATTGGCTGTGGGGCTCAGATCCCGCCAGACCTGAGGCAATGAGGAATGAAGACGACGAAGAGTGATCGTTTTTGAAAACTTGTTTTTTATTGTCTCGTTTTTCAGTTACTAGTCATTTTTATCGGTTATATAGTTGTTAATAAATCCTTTATTATTATTGTATCGAGCTGTGTGTTTTTGATTGTAGTTCGGCTAACTCAAGTGCCTGAATTTGTAAGAATGCTAGATTTAAGTCGATATTTCGATTTTCTAATAGACATTATAATTTTGAGTCGGGCATTAGCCCCATTATAATAACATTGGGTATATCGTCGTCGCGATATTGATCTGCTGAAACGACTACGAAGTCGCAATAATAGGCAAGAATTCTAAGTTCAGATAGAAAGCGTTGCAATGATTCAAAAAAGTTTGAGAAATAATTAACATACAAACAATGACTTGTAAACTACGAATTATTAAATTAGATGGTTAAATGACTAGAGCGTAATTCTGGAAGTTAAAATTGTCTTGATTATAACAAACTCTTACACATTATTGTAGACATCACCATCACATTATTGCAATATCAACCTCAAAAATCATTGTTTAAATATTCTTCATCAGTAACTATTTACAGATTACAAAAAATATTTACAGCTTAAACACATAATTAATATATACAATGGTCGTGTTAATGAATATCACAATCTCAGTGGTCCTTTAAAATTGGAGCAAAGGAATTTAATTCGCCTACGACAAATTACAGTTACAACAAATTGCAGCTACGAACCAACTACGAATCAGCTACGAACCAACTACTTACAATTACTAAATACAAAACCGAGCTTGGGATAACATGCCAGCGAATACGAGGTAGTTGGGCGGTCTGTGGCGGATCGTTTCGCCTTGATGCATCAGGTCATCTTCAGGTACACGGACCTGTGAACTTGCGCTGCTCAGGATCAGGACAACTACCGACAGTCAGCCCACACAACGTAATCGCATCAACAGACACAACACCTGAGTTTTTAGACGCCGACGAGAACACCTCAAAGACATCGTTTCAGTTTAAAAAGATGGACAGTTCTTGCAGCGAAAATCAAGACAGATCTTTCGAGCGTCTTCATAGGTTTTGGATAGAACCACTTAACACGATCAAACGCATCCTTTTGAATCTTCGCCGCCGAGTTGCTAATGTTTTCTCTTCGTTAATTCTAGAGGCATTGTGTTTAAATTCATTCCTTGATTGGGAGTGTTTGCTGTGCTTCCAGAAGCTATGCCTACAGACTTCCTCAGGTCGGCACCATGCCGGAGACCACACTCGATCAAATATAAATGTGCTTATAGACAAATTCGAAAGTGGAAGAGAACGTGATTGCCTATTCTCTTCGGGGTTTCGATCATCCAGGAAATTCAGAGGAGCTCATGATAAGAAAAATGAATTTATGGAAGTCATCGAATTGGCAAGAAATGGCAATTTCGGAAAGGCGATGCGCCGCCTTACGTCGAATAATACATGTGAATATTTAGAATCTTTGCGCGGAATACTGACAGAGCTACACCCTTTACATGATGTTCTCCAAAGTCCTGGACAACATTCTTTGAGTACCCCCTTGTCGGTTGACTCGTACATAGTTGAGGCCGCAGTCTCATCATTCCCATCATCTTCCTCTCCTGGCTGTTTAGGTTTGAGGGCAGAACATATTCGAGATATGCTGTCGGTAGATCACGGGGTTTTTCTTCAACGCCTAACATCACTAGTCAACAACATGATCGCTGGTACTCTCCCGAACAACCTCGTGCCCTTTGTCGCCGGTGCTAATCTCATGGCATTAAACAACCCAGATGGAGGGATCCGCCCCATTGCCATTGGGGATACATTACGTCGTCTTTGCGCTAAGTGCATTTGCTCCAAACTTTGACAGCGATTTGCCGAATCCCTCCATCTACACCAGCTCGGTGTAGCGACGCCAAACGGAATGGAACTGATAGTACATCAAGCACGTCGGCTACAACAACCTCATGGTCAAAATGTCAATTGGGTTTGGGCTAAAATAGACTTGGCTAACGCTTTCAATACGCTAAACCGGAATTCCTTCGTCAACGCGATCAGTAGGAAATTTCCAGAAATTAGTCAATAGAAATAATGGTGCTACGGCACTACCTCGAGCCTTCGGTTCGGTAGCCTGAAACCTCTTCAGTCTCGAAGAGGGGTACAACAAGGAGATCATCTTGGTCCAGTTCTCTTTTGCCTGGCGATTGATCCGATTGTGGTCCAGATATCGGAGATTGAAGGTATCAGCTTAAATAGGTGGTACCTCGACGACGGAATAATCGGCGGTACTCCTGTTGCGGTGGGCGAGGCTCTGGCTCGTCTTGCTGCTAATTTTCCTGCGATTAGACTCTCTATTAACTGGAAAAAGACCAATGTAGTTGGTAGGACTTACAAGGTCGATTTAATAAAGAACAGATGCCCATGGATCTCATTGGTTCACACCACAAAAAAACTTTACAATTCTTGGAAGTTCCATCGGGTCTATGGATCATTGTTCGGGATACCTTGTCGATGTTGTACTACCATCCCTGCATTAAACTCTGGACTAGCTCGAAAATCTCCCTGACCCATAGGTTGCATTCATCCTGCTTTGTAGCTGCGCATCCGCTCCACGGGTAAACCATTTAATGCGCACTATAGACCCCGCCTTCGCCGAAGAGTTTTTCCGTTTGTTCGACCGCTTGATATTGAAGTGTTTTAGCAATATCACTTCTATTCAACCCGATAAGTGGGCGTGGATGCAAGCTTGCTTACTGCTGAAGATGGGAGGACTGGGCTTTTGAAGCTGCTTCCAACACTCTCAGGTAGCCTTCCTGTCCAGCGTAGACACTGTCGCTAGCCAATTAAACCTTGACCCTAAAACTTTCCCTGGGTACGAATTCGTTAAATCTATTATTCCGCAACATGTAGGAAATCTACAAACAAATCAACGAGGATTATCTCGTCACATTGACAAAGTCGCGCCACAGGCTATTGGAGAATGCCGATCGCTTCAATACTGCCTGATTATTGTCAGTTTCATGCCCACACGCGTGTGCTTGGTTGCAGGCCGTCCCTAAAGCCACACATATGAACTTGGCACTAAATGAATTTGTTGTGCTTCTACGTCTATGGTTAGGGATGTCTTTCTGCAACAGTGATTATCGATGTAGACGCTGCATTAGGATGGCAGACAAATTCGGCTTCCACGACCTAACATGCAAGTTTGGAGGCCACCCCAGCATTCGACTAGATAGCTTGAGGGAAGCAGTCTTTCAAGCAGCGGTTTCTGCTGGATTGAGGGTGGCAAAGGCGGTACCCAACCTAA
The DNA here is from genome assembly GCA_012934845.2 of Pomphorhynchus laevis. NCBI lineage: Eukaryota > Metazoa > Acanthocephala > Palaeacanthocephala > Echinorhynchida > Pomphorhynchidae > Pomphorhynchus > Pomphorhynchus laevis. The sequence continues at coordinate 21,659 of WNNJ02003179.1, forward strand.
TTCGTGGTTTGCGAGAGAGACCGGCGGACATTCTATTTTATAAGGACCCTCCTTTAGCAGTTGATTTTGCTGTAACTAACCGCCAACAAAATGCTTATATTTCCATGGCTTCTGAGATTCTTGGCTATGCCGCAAGCAAGTATGCCACCTGCGTCATGGAAAGGAAATATAAACGCGAATTAGAGGAGAATGGATACAGTTTCGCAAATTAGAGTCGTCATTGCAGTCTACATCAAGCAAAAACACTAATCGGTATTCTACGATGAACCCTCAACAATTATTAGTAGTCGCTGCTGAAAATCATCGCATGTTAATCGACATATTGCGGGCATCCAGTTTTAATCTGCTGCGTACATATGAATTTATACATGACGAAAGACAAAGAGAATAGGTACATCGTGTAATTCATGAGTTTATAAGTCAGTAACAATATCTGAAATTCGTGCTCTATACACAAATCCTCGAACATTGTGGCCGATTGTACACATTTTACAAAACCTAATTCGTCTTAGGGACACATCCCCATAAGAAGTATATTCACAGTTGATATCTTCAAATATGAGCGGTTTAGTCGATAATCAAATGAATAGTCAATCTACTTCATCTAATATGGATTTCTTTCAATCACCAAGCAATAGACAAATAGCTTATGCAACAACAGCATCTCAAAACTTACAAAATTCAAATCAAGAGCATACTGCTTCGTTGTTTCAACCATTAGATCGTCTTACTCCCCAGCAACATCAGCCGACAAATCAACAACCAAACCAAACTCAAGAACAACTTTATGCATCCGAACTTGTACAAATGCAGACAGTGGGATTCCATAACCGTGATACAAATCTTGATGCGCTTGTTCCCACCGATCCTGTCACCATATAAACTTCCCACCAGATATCATCTTCACTCCCTCCACACCCCGTCCCGTCCCTTCTGAATCGTTTCTCAACAACCTACATCTATCAATCAAAATAACCTCCACGATCTTTCCAATCATAACATTTCCACACATCGCTTGCTACCGTCTATACTATCTTTATCCTCTATGTCTCCCGCCATCAAACCAACTCCCTCCAAATCCTCAACTGCCAGCTCTTTTATCGTGATGTCACCCAACGTCACTCGTCCTATGTACGGAAACGCTTTTCTACTCGCGATGGTAGCGTAATCGTCACTAATATCACTCCTTCCACATTCTTATCTTCACAAGCACGTATCGCCCACGTTGTTTCCGCCTTCATATCCATCATTTAGTCTATTGTTCCTGTGGATAAACTATCCTTTTTTAACGACATCTCTCCTGTCGCATTCATCCGCCTAAACAAATCTTCTCAATCTAATCCTATTCAGCCCCCTCTCCTGAAAATTGTTTTCAAGCGTCGCTCTAACGCGTCCTCTGTCCTATTCCAGCGATTTAAACTCATGTGCTCTTCAAACGCTCGAACTTTCCCCGATCGCACGCCTTCCGAAATCGCTCAACTCTCTCCTGCTCGCATCGAGGAAACGCCGTCGCGAGCAAAACGGCTAAACATCTCCTTCCATCCGAAACATTGAGGGAAATTTTCAAGTTATCCACACCCGCCCCAAAATTCGATGGCGCTCCATATCCCCTATATGCCTTATCCACTAAACATCACCATAAACGGTTTCCACCTCGGCCTCCTTAACACTAGATCTATTCTCCATAAATCAGATATCATCCTCAGCCTATTTACTAAGCAATCCATCGATCTCTTCTGCCTCACCGAATCATGGCACTCCGAATCTGACGACCTCTCAATTCGTTGTTTGCTCTCTGCCGGTTGCTACAAGTCAAATCCGCCCCTTAAACTCATTTACTTCTAAACTCTCTAATCATGGCGGCATTGTCACAATCGGTCGTCACCCCGCGTCTCTTCGCAAAATCATTCTCACTTTCAGTCCTTGTTTTGTTGAATCGCTTATTTCTGGTTTCTCTAGCCTGATCACTCTGGATCTCGCCATTGTATACCGTCTTGGTTCATCAGCTCTTACCTCCTTATTTTTCAACAAACTCGCTTATCTCTTTTCACATTCTTCTTTGTCATCCATTCCTTAACTCGTTCTCGGCGACTTCACCATCCGCGTCGAACGCCCCTCTTCCACCGAGTCCATCTGGTTCATCAACATTCTATCCAACTACAATTACAAACTCATCTCCACGGCCTTTACGCATATCCTTGGCCGGGCACTCGACATCGTCGCTGTCCTTGATAGTTTTGCTGCCTACACCTCACTGTACATCTCCGCTCCTGGTCTATCCGATCACTTTCTCGTCACCCTTGATCTCACTTCCAACCATTCCCCCGCTTTATACACCTACCATCTTACTTCGCTCTTTAAAAAATCTTGACATTTCCCTTCTTCGCTCTGCCTCGCTCAAATCGTCTCTATCTTCTCCTACAATAACATATTCCTATCCTATCGTACTTGCCTTTCTTTTCGACTCTGAACTCACATTCACCCTTTATCTTCAATTGCCCTTCAAGCCTCACTCTCACCGTCGCTTGCACCGTACCCACCTTCCTTACACATGATTAAGATTTTTTTGTGGTCACGTAAGCGTGCGCCGGCACGCATTTGTCACGAAAAATTAATCTTTTTTTATCCAGTTTTAATTATCATTTCTTTATGGATTGCTTTCCAGTTTAAGTTAGACCATAACTTTTGATAAATTTTACTTTTGCTTAAAAGATTTTGCTGATTTAAGGTATGACGGTATTCTTATACTTTCAAAACGACGATGATTTTGTTTGTTACATATTTTTAAGCTCTGATTTTATCTCTTGTAATAAATCCTGTTTTTGAAAATTCAACACTGTTTAAAATCGCTATGTTCAACTGCGAGAAAATAAAATGGTCGTTCAATTGAGTGACAATTCTCCATCTAAGGTCGTTGTTACTAGATACACAGTTTATATCTTGGTGACTTGAAGTGTAGAAATATGATGTTCAGATCGATAAACAACGACATCTAGATATTTATGTGCATTTCAGGTAATGCAATTAAATTTATCAGATGGCGTATATGCAAAAATTCCATTTATTTATTATTTCATTTATCCAGTGACCCGGGACTCGTGGAAATCGACTGAAAGTCCCTGTGCCGTTTTTGTAAAACGTAAATAAAGTGAGGATTAATTTATCGGAGTAAAAATGCTGTACCTTTTAAACCCCTACAATTCCATTGTTTAATTATTAATAATTGATGCCCTGTCATTGTATTTTAATTTATCCTCCAGGTTTCTCGATACCTGAAATTTCACTTGTTAAATCATTTTTTTGTGTTTCGGAAGTTTCAATTACCGAGTGGAAGATTTTTTTAGTATATTGTCAAGATCTCCATTTTCTCTGAGATCTTCAAAATCGAAAGGCTTTTTTGTTTTTGTGTGTGAGTCGAACGTCACTTAAGCGTCACTTATTCGATCTGATTGATTGTATTGTATTTACTTGTATCGCCTAAATAGACTCATTTAAAGTTGTGTCTATTTTTTAGTTAAGATTTCATCAAGGAAAATTTCACTTAGACATGTTTAAAAAGCCTAAAAAATGATATTTCATGTTGTTCACTTTTTTGTCACGTTTAAACGAGAGGTAACCTTAGCGAATGTATCCAGGTTATTCTAAATTGAATAATTTGGAATTATCTGGCAAACTGTCATGTTCCAATTTCTCAATTCTGGAATATCCAATATGCTATTTTGAAACAAAGTGTTATATGATTTAAAATGTGATTTTTTTGTAAAAAACAGTCATCACTTACACCGTGTGCATACTTTTTACGTTGGTATGTTTACTCTGACAACTTTGATTCAAGTCTCCGTTCATTTTTGACATCTGTTGCATTGTAGCCAATAATAATCGTCATATAATTGATCTCCAGCAGAAAAGTTAAGGTTGTATAAAGTAAAAGCTTTAATCTTTTATAAAGAGATATGTAATTTTGATAGTAATGTATTGCGTTCGCTTATCGCAGACTCCACAATCTTAATCGGGATTGTTTACGGTCGATTCTGGAGGTCAGGTGTGTGATATATTAAACACTGACGATACGTTCAAACTCAGCAATTTCCGCGCTATCTAATTTCGTATATATATTATAAGCTATAATTCTAGAAAAATATAAATGATTGTTAATATTTTAACCATTTGTTTTAAAATTTTCTCTTAAATATTAAAACAAATCGTACCTTCAATTTTATCTGTAAATTTCAGACGGAACTTGTTATCTAAAAATGAGGGATTGTGATCCTTAGTATCTCATCAATCCTATAAGTTTTTAACAAGGTAATACATAGTTCTTATTAACTTGCTAATTAACTTGCTGTATTAACTTGCTGTATTAACTTGCTAATTCTTAAGCAAGTTAATACATATCTCTATTCCTCTAACTTATTTCCTCCCTTCCAAGCCGCTTTTCGATCTAACTTACTCTACCGAAATTGCATGTCTTAAAGTTTATAACGACTTACTCATATCGCGCGATCATAAATTATGTAGTGTCATAGTTTCTCTTGATCTATCGTCTGCTTTTGACATCGTCGATCACTCGATTCTTCTCCATCGCCTTCGTCATGATTATGGCTTCTCTTTACCCACTGTATCATGGTTTTCTTCATATCTATCAAACCGTACATTTCGCGTATATTCTAACTCTTCTCTCTCCCATCCTTCGTCCATTCCGTCCGGTGTTCCACAAGGCTCCGTATTAGGCCCTATACTTTTCTCTCTTCTTCTTGGTGATTTGTCTTCGATTCTCATAAATTTAACTTCCATGTTATGCAATATGCTGATGACCTTCTCATCTATGCTCATGCACCTGTTTATCGTATTCACGATCTTAGTGTTTCCGCTTCGGACTGTCTTGTCTCAATTTCCTAACATCTTTCTTCCCTTCGCCTTTCCCTGAATCCTGATAAATCCGAAATTATGTGGATCCTATCTCAACGCCTCGGCTTCGAACCTTTCTCCGTATCATTAAATTCTACAATTATTCCTATCGTTGATAATCTCGTTTTCCTAGGCTTCCATTTTGACAACCGACTTTCACTTAAACCTTTCGTTAGAGATAAAGTACGCTCATCTACCTTGATACTCCGCAACCTCCGTCAAGTTCGTAGATTGATCGATTTCCCTTCTTGTATGACTCTCATATCATCTCTCCTTTTTTCTAGACTTGATTATTGTCTTAGTCTATTTTCCAACTCACCTAAATCCACTCTTCTTCCCCTACAACGCATCGTCAACGCAGCTGTCCGAATTCTCCTCCGTCTTCGTCGTTTTGATCATACATCCTACCATCTTGCTTCTCTCGATTTGCCTACAATTTATTGTCGTGTTCAAATTCGTCTTCTTATCGTTGCTTTCCGCCTTGTAACTTTTCATACCCCTTCATTTCTCAACCTTCCTTTTCTTGATAATTCTCGTCCTGTTTACTGTTCCTTGCGTTCCTGTAATTCCCTTCTTTTACATGTCCCAAACTACTCTACCTCCTTTGGACTCCGCTCCTTCATTGTGGCTGCTCCTCTATCGTGGAACCATCTGCCCATTCATATACGCCAATCAACTTCCCTGCAGTGCTTCAAACGACAAATCCGATCCCATTTAAACAATTTATCTGCTTGACTTTCTCATTTTTGTTTGTGGACTTGTAAGCGTACAGCTTGTACGCATTTGCCACATTAAATAAATGTGTATTATTATTAAGGTGTCATTACCATTTTAAACATAAAATTTTTAGTTTCAAACAAGCTTGCCTGGATGTATGTATAGAAGATGGCAGCCACTTTTAGTAGGTATATCCAAATATCCTTGCTGTGTGAAATGTTCATTTATATTAAAGTGCTTAGAAGACTTACCTTAACTCCTCAATGATTAAAAATATACGTTTAACGTTTACATCGAAAAGCAGAATCATTTGAAGTACCGATAATAGTTTTCTCGGCATTTTTCCAACGATAATGAGACTCTAGTTACTGCAAACTGGAATGTTATTATTGTAATTCGTTCAGAGTTTTAGTTTTAACAAATGTTTTCTACGTTTACACGTATATATTTTTGTCGCCTATTAGTAGTAGAGTGTAAAATATTAGAAATAAAAACCCTGTTTGCTAACAAAACAGGTTTAAATAAAACTATTGTTCTTTTTATTGCATTTTACATATTTACAAATTGTTATAATGAAGTTTTACTTTAATATCATTTAAACGTTACTAGAATTTAATCTCACGATTTTGTAAAGTCACATTGTAAAACACGAGATACGTGTTTTTATAACACCCTTTTTTCATTGCCTCTTGCTATTTCAGAATACAAAGACGAGAAATTGATTTTTTTTGTTTTTTTTTATAAGAAGAACGATTTTCATTTTCACTGAATATCGCAATAATTATAGAAGCAAGTACCCATATTTTATAGTTAATGGCTTGTAGCATTGTAAAGTGTTGAGCAACGAAACCACTGTCAACTAGGCATTCATTTTAGAACGTTTCTAGATGCTATGGGCTTTGTGCCTTTTCAACACAATCAATGCTAACGTCTGGATTGTAAGTTGGCACTTTTGTTTGCCTTTATTAGACATTTGGTATCAAAGTACTGTATTTTTAATTTGAAGTTATTTTAAAATAATGAATAGATGATCGTAAAATATGGTTTAAATATAATATAATCCATAGAAATAGTCAACAAGTTAACATTACTTATCATAAATATATAATCTGCAGTTTGCAACCTGAAAGAAATTTCTGAGTTTGTTGGTCAATTGTCGCTCTTATGAGCATTGCTTTTGCAACATTTTGTCAACTATTAAATCTCATTGTTCGAATAATTGAGATTTTAAATAGGTTTTGTACTACAAAATAAACTCACTAAACTATTCTGATTTATGCATTCCTTAACAGAAAGTTAAATGCCTTCATGTATGTATATAAATTTATGTATAAAAAATATAATATTTAATATTATATAATATTAATGTATATAATATTTTTTATTCCTTTATGATTATAAATTCTATATTAAATTCTATACAAACAAATATAATTTAAAGACTTTTATTTCAACTCAAAGAATTAATTTATCCTGTATTATTAATTATTAAATCTATTTGCTACAACATTCTATTATATTATATCATATTATATATTATTATATATAATATTATTATAATATTTTATATTATATAATATTAATGTATATAATATTTTTTATTCCTTTATGATTATAAATTCTATATTAAATTCTATACAAACAACTATAATTTAAAGACTTTTATTTCAACTTAAAGAATTAATTTATCCTGTATTATTAATTATTAAATCTATTTGCTACAACATTCTATACATTCATCAAGTATACGTCACAAGCATAAATCACATTATATAGTATATATAACCATATTTAATGAATTTTTATATATCTAATAATAAGCACTGATTACACACAACAAATAATGAAATATATTCGCTAATGAATATATTCGCAAACGCTCATTTCATATAAATATTATATATTATTATATATTATATTACATTTTATTTTTAATCTTTCCGATTATGGCACGATATTATCCTCAAAGGTATTCATCTTATTTTTGATACTGCAGGACGCTACTAATCAGTCTGAATGGGTCTCATCAGCTGCTGACCCAGACCTACATTTCACGTTTTATTAAAAATAAGATGAATACCTGTGAGGATAATATCTGCCGAAATATCTCATCAGCTGCTGAAATATAGGTCTGGGTCAGCAGCTGATGAGACCCACCCAGACTGATTAGTAGCGTCCTGCTGTATCAAGAATAGAAACAGTGTACCTGTGAGGATAATATCGTGCCACAATAAGAAAAATTTCAGCTCACAGATGCAACCAAGTACAATTATCTTTAATATATTTAAAAATATTATTTAATAAAATTATTATATTTTTAAGAATTAAAAATTTAAATTTGATTATGCTTTATTATATTAAAAATATAATAAAAATGATCTGTTCTTTCTGTATTAGTACAATAACTAAATTTATCCATTAAAATATCACCTTTTAAATATGATAAAGTGATAAGGCATTAATAATAATGTTAATAATTATTATATAAATTAATTAACTTCTAAGTTAATTTCATAAGATAAGGTAATTTTTTTTGAAATATTCAATATTTTCTTAAATATTGTATTTGGCCCCGCTGCTATGTTGGGTAGAGGAGTTAGGTCCGAAACCTGATAGCATAGCAGTTCCTCCTGATGACCTCTAATTCTTATTCTGATACAACGTCTGTTATTTATTAGTCAATTCATAAAAATGACTTTTATTTTAAATTTCAATTTTTTATTTTAACTTGATTTAAATTATAAAAAATCTAAAAACAATTATTTATTTTATTATTTAATTATTAAATTTTGATTTAGCATTATTATGTTTTGCTTATTTAATAATTATATTAAATACGTAGACTCAGTTAGCTGATTTGATAAGATAAAAACTAAAAAAAATTAAATGAATTATAGCTTATTAATTACTTATAGCTTAATTAATTTAATTAAGCTATAAGAAGTTTTAATTTTGTGTCATAACGGTATTTTCAATTCACGTTCTTACTTATCTAGCATATCTACATATTTCGAAGGTATAATATATGTTCCTCCTGATGACCTCTAATTCTTATTCTGATACAACGTCTGTTATTTATTAGTCAATTCATAAAAATGACGTTTATTTTAAATTTTATTTTTTATTTTTTATTTTTATTTTTATTTTTTAACTTGATTAAAATTATAGAAAATCTAAAAACAATTATTAATTTTATTATTTAATTATTAAATTTTGATTTAGCATTATTATGTTTTGTTTATTTTATAATTATATAACAATACGTAGACTCAGTTAGCTGATTTAATTCTAAAAATAATATTTTAATATCTTACGATTTCAAAGTGACAATTATTGGCATGTCGCTTTGAATATTATAATATTTCACAATATTATAATATTTTTTATTATATTTTTTACTTCACAATATTCAATATTTTTAAAAATATTGACTATTTCAAAAAATATTCAATATTTTGTTTTAATTTGTCAGGCAAAATAATTTACTTTGTATCTATTATATTTCATATAATATAAATATAATAATAATGTAATATAATATAATATTATATTATAATATTAAAGCCAAATGTTCTTTGTGTTTCGATTATTTAAATTAATATCTAATGTTTGAATGATCTGAGATTGCGATAGATCATTCGATAGATCGAATGATCTGAGATTTGAATGTAGCCATTTATCTGAGATTGCGATATTCAAATGCTCAAGGTTTAACTTCTAAAATTATTTATTGTGTTTAGACTTTTAAATCGAACTAATGAAAATGTTTCATTAGTTCGTATATACTATTGTGTTCGTCAAAGTTCTATAACTTTGTGCAACGTTTTCTAACTTTTTTGTCATTTTGTACATTTCAGCTAGATGATAACAATTCAATCATTTATGATTTACCTTCGTTATCAAGTAATTTTGGATCTGATATAGATACTGACGGCAACACTGTAAGTAAATTCAAAATAATCTAATAATCAAAGTAAATTAAATAATCTAATTAATCTTATATTAATTAGATTAATATTTATATTTTTTAATATTAATCTAATATTAATATAATCTAATCTAATAATTTAATTAAATTAATATATTTAATTAAATATAATTTTATAATTATATTATATAAAAGAATGCTTTTTAGTTAATTCTGTTTAATATCTGACAATAATGAGATCATCACTAATAACTTGAAAAAATTAAGAAATTTATAAAGTTTACCATATTTTGTCAAATACTGCTGATTATTTGTTTTTAAGCACGATATTGGCACTTGATCGCCTTTAGCATGCGTCACAAAGTTGACTTTATATTAATAAATCAGTTTGAATGTAATGAATATACATTCAAACTGATTATATTGTTTGAATGTTTTATTTTAATTTACTCTGTGAATATATTAACTTGTTATACATTAATTATCAATTGCCATATTGACTTTCTTAAATTATAGTTATAGTTACATAATACATAATTATATTTTATTTAATTATTATAATGCTATATTATTATATTATTAATAAATAAAATAATATAATGTTAATAATATAATGTTAATACCATAAAGCTTGAATAAATAAGTACTACGAAGTGTTTTTTTATCAGCGTGTTTTTTGTAAATTTATTGATTCGGTTTGTAAATATTAGTCAGGGTGGCTCTCGACAGCCAATAAGAGCTAAGATAGTTGCTCTTGTTGTAAATTTATAATAAAGATATTTTCATTTATTCATTATATATTGCATCATATTTATAAATTCATCATATTTATCATATAATGTAATCTAAGTTATTTATAATTTAAACGACACTATCTTTTGGTTGAACAAAATTTTTAAAGATTTAATATAAATTAATATTTGTATATTAAACTGTTATAAAAATCAGAATTAATTGTTTTGTTAACAATTGATTATAAAAGATGTTGAATTATTCAACATCTTTTAAATTTCAATCAAATTAAAATCAAAAATTTTAGAAATTCTGTGCTTCTAATTTTAACCTTTCAGATATTATTTTATTTATATAATTTTATGATTTTGTTTTATAATTCTTACGACATTGTTTTAAACAATGTTCGACATTTTTTCGAACTTTCTTCTTCAGTTGGGAAGTAGCAATCGAACCATTGGATTATAAATGGTCCTTACAAATTTCGAATTTGAAAGATCGTCTACTCACAATAATGAAATGCACGTGTTGGCATTTTAATGAAATGCACGCGTTGGCATCTAATTTTTAATTATCTACTATTTTTGTCTTAAATATTGCCGCTTATAATTTCGATCGAGTTTTTGAAAGTTCCTTATTGTTTAGGGATATCTTTACATATCTAAGCCAATCGAGGCTTGTGAAAGCATTTTGCCTCCGAATTTTTTCAATTACACAAAACCGTTTATTAATATTGCACTTATTCGGAGATCGCCAGAGGTCTCGGCATGCCCATTCGATCATAAGGTAATTTGTTATTGATCTACATAATACTGTGTTTTGTATATAAAATAGAATATGTTTAGAAAAAGTCAGGCCTTTTTAAAAACATTAGTTTTGTAAAAATAGTGTAAAAGATTTTGTGTATTTTTAAACTTAAACTTTTGATTCTATTAATCTAATGTTAATTAAATTTTTAAATAAAAAATTTTTGAATTGTAAAAAGTTTATAATAAATTCTTTAAAATAGTCTAATATTATGTTAAAGATAATTAATCATTGAGTTAAATAACTCAATAATTTCTCAAAATAAATTTATATAATATTGTTTTTATAATTTTTGATTATTTAAGATCATCTTTGATTCGTGAGTTTTTGAGGTTGTCAAACCGAACTTTTAGGAATAAAAGTTCGGTTTAAGCAATAATAATTGCTTGTTAATAATTTTAACTACAAGCAATAATAATTGCTTGTAGTAAAAGGTTTTTTTTGTATTTTAATTGTTAATTGACAAAAATTGGCATTTGGCTAATATGTTATTGGCATTTGACAAATTGGCATTTGGCCAAAGATTTTATGCTATATAATAATATATAGTATATAATAATATACTATATGATAATTGAACATGTGATCATGAAATGAACACCCTGTCGTTGTACATAACAAGGAACGGATATTAAGTATTTGATAGAAACTCCTCTTAATGTGAAATTGGTAGATGCTTATATACCAAAGCTGCACGAATTGTCGTCCATATCACTTCATTGTACTTCTCAACCTGATTATTTCCTTGTGAGTGATAGTGTTAATCGACTTGCAGCTGTTGTTCAATGCATAAATATTCTGAATTCACGTGACATAAACTCTGACCTAGATTTGAATGTAATATACAGGTTTCCTAAATAAATGAAATAAATGTTGTAGATGTCGCAACGTCGATTGAGCTGAACAATCAACGCATGGAAAAACAAAATCAAGATGAGATTACTTCTCCACAGCATAATCGTGTCTAATTGTCGTGACGCTGTTATTAGAATAGAATACTGAGTTTTCATACAAATTGCGCAATTTTTAGCCAAATTATCTTTTTATAATTCTGATGATATATTCTAATTTGTACTTTTGTCTTTGTTTACATAACTGGAACTATCAATCAAGTATATAATCAAGAGTATACATGAAAGTATAGAGTATTTAATATTAAAATATTAAAATATTTTTTTTATTTTATGAAAAATGAAATATAATATATAATATTTTTAATATTATTATTTTCTTTATATATTTAATATTATTTTAGCATAATATATTATATTTTAGCATATTATATCTTAATGTCTATAATTTTTTTAATAATTGTCTAAAAAGAAATATATAAAGAAAACATATGTCCTTATAAGGACATAGAATATGTCCTTATTGAACAGAATAAAACTAACAGTACACAGTTCGTAATATTAACAATACATTTTTTTAACTCTTTAACTTAATAAAGATGTTACATTAAAGTTGAGAAGGAGAGCTAACAAGTCAATTTGTTAAAGGGAAATTGTTACAAAAATAGTTAAAAATTTTAAATTATTACATTTTTCAGCAATTATATTGAAAATTAAATATATATTTAATTAGACAATAAGTTCAGAAACGGTTTTACTCAGATGCCTGTTTCTGACGCTTTTTATTGTAGACAGTAGCAATTTCGACAATTTGATTGCATCATTATCATATCATGCGAAGTTCCGAAACGATTTTGGGAAAATGAAATTTAAGGAGCTTTGAACTATGCATATGCATGCGCTGGATTTAATGTGCATGCAAATTCATATGGAATATAACTTGTTGTTCCAACCTAGATTAATTTTTTCATGATGATCAGTGTCTAAGTTTATGTCTGATAGATATAACCAATCTATCCAAATTTTGCCGATTGTGATTTTCTCTAAATTCATCAGGTATAAACGAGATGTCAAGTAAACCTAAGGTATAATGAGTAAGGTATACAATATGTTTACTCAACCGGGTATAGGTATACTATATGTGACGATAAACTCCGCGTTTTTTAACGACAAAATTGAGATAATTAAGATCAATTAAGAAATAAGAAAATAGAAGCGGATTATTATTTTTAAATTGTAAAATTATAAATACTAAAAAATATAAAAAATACTATCGAAAATATAGACGAATAATGCCATAAATAATTATTAATACGGTAGTATAATTATTAAATATAATTCGCTACGACGAATCTTGAATAATAATATCATAACCTAGTAATCCTACAATACGATACTACTGAGTAGCTTTCATAGTCAATAGGAAGCATTTATTAAAACATTAATCAAAACGTTATTAATTAAAATCAAAAAATATTAAAAATTTAAAATATTAAATTTACAATAAATAAATCAGCTTAATATTATTATAAATAAATTTAAACTATTAAGCGAAATTCATTTATGAATTGATTATAAATATATAAATAATGTTTTTATTTGAATAAGATACACTACAATAATCGAATTTCATCAGAGGAAACTTTTCATTAGCATGTATTTGCCCCCGCTGCTATGTTGGGTTGAGGAATAGGGACGAAACTTGATAACATAACAGTTCATCTTGATAACTTATATTCCTTATTCTAATGCTTAATAATATTGAGATATGTAAAATATAATTACATATTGAGGAATATAAAGGGCCGAAATATGAAAACATACCAGTTCCTTTTGATGACATCTAATGCTTATTTTAATAAATCGTCTGTTATTTATTAGTCAATTCATAAAAGTTAACTTTTATTTTAAATACCATTTTAAATTTTAACATGATAAAAGTTAAAATTTGATATAACTTGTTGAACTTGCCGGAGCTCAGCTCATTTACTCACATAGTAAAATTTCATCAGAGGAAATACGTCTTTAGCGCCTATTTGGCCCCGCTACTATGCTGAGGTCGAAGCCTGATAACATAGCAGTTCATCCTGATGACCTCTTATCATTATTCTTATACATCGTCTGTTATTTATTAGTCAATTCATAGCAATTGACTTTTATTATTAATTTAAAATTTAAATTTTGACTTGATATAAATATAAATTGTATAAAATCTAATTTAATAATATATTATTTATTTTTATTTTTGTTGACGATATAATTATCAAATATTTATTTACTGAACTACTTTTTCATAAATCCTTCATATTATCAAGAATTGACTGATTTCATCTCAATTTAATTGGAGAAGTCATTGTCATGTATTTGGCACAGCTGTTGTGTTGGGTTGGGGAATAAGGACTGAAACCCAATAACATAGAAGTTCCTCCTGATGACCTCTAATCTTTATTCTGATAAAAATTTAATAAATTTTATCGTTATATAAATATTAATTGTATAATATTTGAGGAATGGGGACGAAACTTGATAACATACCAGTTCCTCTTGATGACATCTAATGCTTATTTTGATACATCATCTTTTATTTATTAGTCAATTCATAAACATTGACTTTTATTTGAAATTCCATTTTAAATTTTAACATGATAGAAGTTAAAATTTGATATAACTTGTTGAACTTGATAGAGCTTATTAGTACATCGCGCCTTATTTATTAGTCAATTCATAAAAGTTGACTTTTATATTTAGTTTATTATAGAATGTATTGTTGTATTTATTATCGTCGAGAAATAGGTGCCGAATCCTGTTACGTAATGACGACTACTAATTTTTATTCTGATACATCGCCTATTATTTATTAGTCAATTCATAAAAATGACGTTTATTTTAAATTCTATTTATTAATTCTATCGTTTTATAAATAATAATTGTATAAAATTTTATATAATAATTTATTATTTATAATTATTTATCTTTATCTTTGATTAATATATAGTATAAAATACATAGTCACAGTTAGCTTATCTGATTTATTATCTTAAAGAATTTTAAACATTCAAACATTATAAAAATCTGAATTATTGAAAATCTTAAGATTATAATATCTATTTTTAAATTTATAGTACAAATCAACTATAAGATATAGTTATATACAACTATATATAGTTATATAGTTATATACAACTATATTTACAATATACAAATCAACAAAATATAATTAAAATATTAATATTACATTAATATCATAATATTAATAATATTATGGAATTTTTACTACATTTTTATGAACTTGTTATCCCAACTCTTCTATTTATTATTTATTATTCATTATTTATTATTTTTAATTATTTATCTTTATTTTTAATTTATAAATCGTATAAAATACGTAAACTCAGTTATCTGATTTCTTCTACTGACAAGTAATTATTGGCCAGTGGACTTTGCTTTCCCAGTAATATAACCTCTGTCAGAAATATTGAAACTATGTATTATTGATACGTTTAATGAATGATTTCTATTTCTCATAATGGAGAAGTATAAATCAACATAATATTATTATAATATTAAATTTATTATATACAATTCAACAAAATATTTTTAAAAATAAATTTAAACTAATAAGCGAAATGGTTTTATGGATAATAAACAATTTGCTTTGTATTGGAATAAGGTACACTAAATAATCAAATGTTATCAGAGGAAATACGTCATAAGCGCGTGTTTGTCTCCATTGCTACGTTTGGTCTAGAAATATGGGCTGAAACGTGATAACATAGCATTACCTATTGATGTTTTCTAATCCTTATTTTGACACATCCTCTGTTATTTATTATTCAATTCATATAAATTGACTTTTATTTTAAATTTTAATTATAAATTTTAACAAAATTTATATTAGCAAAATATTATAAAGTATAAAATACATTTGTGTATATGAATTAGTCAATTCATAAAAATTATTTTCTTTTTAATTTTAACTTGATATAAGTTATATGAAATCTTTAAATTTATTAATTATTAATTATTAATTATTTAATTATTTGAATTTTATTTAGCATTATAAATCATTATAAATATTACAAATTTATATAATCATTTGTTATTTATCTTTATTTTTATATATCGTATAAAACACGTAGACTCAGTTATCTGATCTGATTTTTTAATTTTTGAATATTAGTTTCATTTAATATTTTTTTTTAATAAATAATAACCAGAAGGAAATAATTTACTGTAGGTGTTGCGTATTGTCTTAGGCCAAATTGTAAATATGACGATAAGCGAGTACAAGTGTGCAAATTAAAATATCATTTAAATAATTGCATTCTTATCGGAATAATTATATCCTGATAATAATGACTGATACCTTCATGAATGCAAGTAGATCATTCATTAAAATTCATTCGCATTTAGATTTATAACGCACAATTAGCTAAATACGATGCTGCTATCGTATTCAATAATCAAGGAGATGACTTATTGTCTATGCAACCATCCGGCGGTACGTATTGTTATCAATTCACTGCTCTTATTATCACCTACGATTTTTAAATTTTGGTTATGATTTTAAAAATTATGAAATTTGTGTTATGAGACAACTTTCAGCTTATAAATTCATAGTTGCGATGCCGATTATTGCAACTGGACAAACCAGTTCAACTAGTCATAGACCTTGTGTTAGTCAATCATTTAGCACAGTGCCTGATCATTGAATTTTGTGAAATTTTTATAAAACTTTACATTTTTTGAAAAGCAAAACTATTGAATATATTGCAGTTAATATGACAGTTAAAACTACCTGCTTATTCGAAACTTTATCTTTACTAAATTATTATCTATAATAAATAAAAAATTATTATGTAATATATAATTATAATATATAAAATTATAATATAAATTGTGAATATTCATTGATTACACGAGTTGTATTCTTTCTTTGGTCAGTTTGATATTATACTAGTGTAGTTTTTAAAATCATATCAGCATCACTGTACACTACAATCAGCGTGGGTGGACCTCATAAGCAGTGAACCCACACCTACACTTTGTGTTTCGGTCCTGTTATTGTTTCTGCTGAACTCCTTATCGCCGAAATGATGGTTCATATTTGGCTCTTTATACCAAATTACACAATTTATGTGTTCTATATTTGGTGTGGGCGGTAATTAATATTCGCAATTCGAGCCAACCATACACCGAATTTAATATATAATAATATAATAATATAGAAAAGCAACATGCCTGGCAACGAAACGGGATAGAATTTGCAATTTATTCAATAAGGAATGATTATTGTACGAATAATGCAAACTGTACTGTAGAATGCTACTATCGGATTCTGCTGTCTTCAAAAATACAATCAAAACTATAAACAGGTGTTTATAATGTAGAATGTCATCTATCTTTTTTAATTTAATTTGATTCACTTTAAAAAACGTAATTGCTAGTTGTCTTTACTTTTAGACATTTTATCAAAATTTTGATTTTTAAAATATTTAAAAACGTAATAGAACGATGTAACAATTTGAACATTCTTGCTTTTTCAAAGTTATTGAAAGTATTTCTTGTTTTGCTCAACGTTCTAGCAATAGCAGTATGTTTCAATATATAAATGCACCACATTCTCACTTCTTTAAATGTAGAACGATAAAATGTACAGTAATTTTCGATTCTTTTGTAAAAAAATTAATTGCTTCTTTGCCATTATGTTGATAAATAAGTAATCTGTTAACGTAAAATATTGTTTCCACCTTTAATTTTCGCGTCTATTTACCGTTAATTACGAAATGTTAGCAGAAGGTTTTCAGAAATTTTATTACACTGTCCATAGTTCTCTTTGTGAAGATAATCTGAATTATTTCGCTTTTAGTTTCTCTCTAGTCACAGAACCTGTATAACATTGAATATTTATTATTCATAAAAATATTTATTTAAATGAATGAATTCTTTAGTTTAAATTTAATTTTTCTGAAAATAAGTTACAATTATTTCGAAGTCGACGTAACAACACAGACTAACAACAAAACGTTTCTTTTATCTACTTTTAAAAACAGGGTTTCGTATATAATCATAATTCTAATTAGCGTTGGTGTCGTAAATTATAATAGAATTTAGAAATCTATTTTTTCGTTTACTTTCTAGATTTTTGAGAGTTCTAATTTGACAATTTTAAATAAGAGAAAAGTGAGCGTAAAAATACACTCAAAAATAATGTATTCTCTTTCTTTACCTCTATATGATAAATAAATATATTAAATAAATTTCTTTTATATTTTTAAATAAATCTTTTTATATTTTCATATTCTTTTGTAAATTTGCAAAAGAATATGTAATTAATTAATATAATTAATATAATTAATTAATTATAAAATTAATATAATTAATTTTCTAAATTAATCTTATAATCTATAATTTTGCAGATTTTTCTCATACAAATATTTAGTTATCTAGGTTAAAGCAAATACTTATGCTTATAAGTTGTGCTAATAGCCATATGCTTCAGTGACAATTTTACTGAGCGATTTACCGCAATTATTCTGAATCCAAAAAAAATACCTTTAACTTTTAAACTTCTTTTAATTTTTCTAACAACGATTTTTCGAGAAAAAATATTAATTAATATTTTTTATAAGTAATTTATAATCAATAATTGATGATTACCAATTAATCTGGGATGTACTGCTTAAAATTAATTAATTGATTAAATGAATTAATTTAAACGAGTAAATATATAACATTAAATATGTTCGCTTATTTCTGGTAATAAAATGTACAAAACGCAATATCGAATATTAAAAATCTAATTCTGATTTATTTAAATTTAAATTATTAAACTATATGTTTTTAATTTTTAAGGTAATCGTTGGATAAATGTTTATATTAAATGTGAAGATAATTTTCCTCTTCAGCATCTTTAAATGTTTTACTACAGTACACATTATTTTTGCCAGCTCATCCAAACAACGAAATTAAAATACCGTCTGTGTTTGTTGGTTTAAAATCTGGGAAAATTTTGATGGAATTTGAAAGAAAAAATTCTAGTTTTCCGTACGTTCGCTAATTGAATTTTTAAATTGAAGATTTTATATATTTATAGCTTTAAAATACAGTTAAGAAGAGATGAATTACATGGAGTTAAGATCTATTTAATTCCGTTCGTGTGTATATTGATTTTCGCCTTGTCCTTAATGCTAATTATTCTGGTAAGCGACTTTAATTCCAGGATATATTTTGTGTATAACGTGTAGAAATATATCACAATTTTCCAAAACGTTTTTTAATTTTCATTATTTAATAGCATATTTAAAATTTTCAGCAAAATATAAGAAGTAAAGATTAGAATCCACGATAAAAAGATTAAATGCGCTGTATGTAAGAAAGCTGTAAAAAATGAACGATTCTAACATTTCATTCTCAGTCGTTTTTCATGGGCTCCTTGTCATTAATTGTTTCGTTCAGTAAAACTGTTACCTTTTCCTATGTATAGAGTTGGAAATCTTACAGTCTGTTATTTCGATTTCAAAGCAACGATCATATTCGGCATTTGTCAGTAACGGCAAATTAATTTTTAAATTTTGTTTAATTTGTGATGTCGTAGGTCATGCTGAATATTCATAAAGTAACCGGTTTATCCAGCTAGGTTTACATCTCATACCTAACATTAGAGTGAATGTATTACCTCTCTTGCTTTACAGATTATATTGTTATATTGTATCGTTGTTCGGTTTTCACATGTTCAAAAGTAAATGATAGTACCAGCTTTTTCATATCTTATCGACGTTGGCTGCGATATTTTCTATTTTATCCTGTAGTTGTGAAGAAACTTGAACTCATTAGATATTTCATATTTTCGCGGAGCGGAAAACAAATTTGGATATTTTGGCTTTTGCGTCTTTTGTCTTCGACGCATTGCTGAATCGTTTCGCTGAAGCTTGATCTGGTTATGAAATATTTTATTTTATCTTGGGGAGATAAGATTTTTAATTTTTGGTTTTGTCAATTGTGTTGCATACCAATCTTTTTGAATCAACGTGGTCTAATTGCGTTATGAAATTGTTAGTTTTTAAGCAGATTTTCTACACACTACAATATGTTTTTTGTGAAGGATGACAACTGAACGCTTGTACCAAGAGATTAATGTTAAATTGTTATAAACTCGTGCTTGCAGAGTTTTTGCTTTCATTGTAAACTTAATTCTGATGTTTGATACCTACATGGAAAGGGCAAAATGGTCACTATTTTCCGAGGTGCCTTGTATACACTTTATTAATCGGATACTTAATGCGAGCTATCTAGAAAGAGACGCTGTGGTAAACCTCCATTCAGGTGGAGAGATCTAATTTAAAAAACGTGTACCGAACATCTCGGGTTAAACAAAGGTGACCTTTGATCTGACATTAAAAATCGATGTGTTTAGAATAACTTGATTTACTGGTGGTCATCTGCACGATCTAACATCCGGCTAAGTGATAACAAATTAGACGGTGACATGATTTTGATTTAAACTGTTAACAAATATTGTTAACAAATGTCTAAGCAATTATTTGTTGTGTCTTTATCTAATCCATATGCCTTCGATATATCGAATTAATTTTTATGGTTGTACAATGAGACTAGCGAGGAACGTATCTTCAATGACCTTGTTTATTGCCTTACTTTAATTAATGCTTACCGAGATATAATGTACTAGTCCGTTATATTTATAACCGACCAGTATATTATTCCCTACCAGTATATTATTCCCTACCAGTATATAAAAACCGACCAGCATATTATAACCGACCAGCATATTATAATCGACCAGCATATTATAACCGACCAGCATATTATAACCGACCAGCATATTATAACCGACCAGCATATTATAACCGATCAGCATATTATAACCGACCAGTATAGTTTAACCGACCAGTATTTAATAACCGACCAGTATATAATAACTGACCAGTATAAAATAACCGACCAGTATATTATAACCGACCAGTCTTTAATAACAGACCAGTATATTATAACTGACCAGTATATTATAACCGACCAGTACATTATAATGGACCAGTATATAATAACCGAATAGTATATTAAAACCGACCAGCATATTATAACCGACCAGCATATTATAACCGACCAGCATATTATAACCGACCAGCATATTATAACCGACCAGCATATTATAACCGACCAGCATATTATAACCGACCAGCATATTATAACCGACCAGCATATTATAACCGATCAGCATATTATAACCGACCAGTATAGTTTAACCGACCAGTATTTAATAACCGACCAGTATATAATAACTGACCAGTATAAAATAACCGACCAGTATATTATAACCGACCAGTCTTTAATAACAGACCAGTATATTATAACCGACCAGTACATTATAACGGACCAGTATATAATAACCGAATAGTATATTAAAACCGAGCAGCATATTATAACCGAACAGCATATTATAACCGACCAGCATATTATAACCGACCAGCATATTATAACCGACCAGCATATTATAACCGACCAGCATATTATAACCGATCAGCATAATATAACCGACCAGTATAGTTTAACCGACCAGTATTTAATAACCGACCAGTATATAATAACTGACCAGTATAAAATAACCGGCCAGTATATTATAACCGACCAGTCTTTAATAACAGACCAGTATATTATAACCGACCAGTATATTATAACCGACCAGTGTATTATAACGGACCAGTATATAATAACCGACCAGTGTATTATAACCGACCAGCATATTATAACCGAGCAGCATATTATAACCGACCAGCATATTATAACCGATCAGCATATTATAACCGACCAGTATAGTTTAACCGACCAGTATTTAATAACCGACCAGTATATAATAACTGACCAGTATAAAATAACCGACCAGTATATTATAACCGACCAGTATATTATAACCGACCAGTATATTATAACCGACCAGTATATTATAACCGACCAGTACATTATAACGGACCAGTATATAATAACCGAGCAGTGTATTATAACCGACCAGTAAATAATAACCGACCAGTATATTATAACCGACCAGTAAATAATAACCGACTAGACAATAATAACCGACCAGTATATAATAACCGACCAGTATATAATAACCGACCAGTATATAATAACCGACCAGTATATAATAACCGACCAGTATATAATAACCGACCAGTATATAATAACCGACCAGTATATAATAACCGACCAGTATATAATAACCGACCAGTATATAATAACCGACCAGTATATAATAACCGACCAGTATATAATAACCGACCAGTATATAATAACCGACCAGTATATAATAACCGACCAGTATATAATAACCGACCAGTATATAATAACCGACCAGTATATAATAACCGACCAGTATATAATAACCGACCAGTATATAATAACCGACCAGTATATAATAACCGACCAGTATATAATAACCGACCAGTATATAATAACCGACCAGTATATAATAACCGACCAGTATATAATAACCGACCAGTATATAATAACCGACCAGTATATAATAACCGACCAGTATATAATAACCGACCAGTATATAATAACCGACCAGTATATAATAACCGACCAGTATATAATATCGACCGGTCTATAATAACCGGTCTATAATAACCGATCAGTATATTATAACCGGCCAGTATATTATAACCGACTTGTGTATAATAACCGACCAGTGTGTTATAACCGACCAGTATATAATATCCGACCAGTCTATAATAACCGACTAGTCTATAATAACCGACCAGTATATAATAACCGACCAGTATATTATAACCGACCAGTAAATAATAACCGACCAGTATAATAATAACCGACCAGTATATAATAACCGACCAGTATATAATAACCGACCAGTATATAATAACCGACCAGTATATAATAACCGACCAGTATATAATAACCGACCAGTATATAATAACCGACCAGTATATAATAACCGACCAGTATATAATAACCGACCAGTATATAATAACCGACCAGTTTATAATAACCGACCGGTATATTATAACCGACCAGTATATTATAACCGACTGGTGTATTATAATCGACTAGTGAGTTATAACCGACCAGTATATTATAACCGACCAGTATATTATTACCGACCAGTATATTATTACCAACCAGTATATTATAACCGACCAGTATATTATAACCGAGTAGTATATAATAACCGACCAGTCTATAATAACCGACCAGTATATTATAACCGACCACTATATTATAAGCGACCAGTATATAATAACCGATCTGTCTATAATAACCGACCAGTATATTATAACCGACCAGTATATTATAACCGACAAGTATATTATACCCGACCAGTATATTATAAACGACTTGTGAATTATAACCGACCAGTGTGTTATAACCGACCAGTATATAATAACCAATCATTCTATAATAACCGACCAGTATATAATAACCAATCATTCTATAATAACCGACCAGTATATAATAACCAATCATTCTATAATAACCGACCAGTATGTTATAACCGACTAGTATATTATAACCGACCAGTATATAATAACCGACCAGTCTATAATAACCGACCAGTATATTATAACTGACCAGTATATTATAACCGTTTAGTATATTATAACCTACCAGTATATTATAACCGACCAGTATATTATAACGGACTAGTATATTATAACCGACAAGTATTTAATAACCGACCAGTATATTTTAAGCGACCGGTGTATTATAACCGACCAGTGTTTTATAACGACCAGTATATTATAACCGACCAATATATTATAACCGACCAGTATATTATTACCGACCAGTATATTATAACCGACCAGTATATTATAACCATGTAGTATATAATAACCGACCAGTCTATAATAACCGACCAGTATATTATAACCGACTAGTATATTATAACCAACTAGTATATAATAACCGACCAGTCTATAATAACCGACCAGTGTATTATAACTGACCAGTATATAACAACCGACTAGTCTATAATAATTGACCTTTATATTATAACTGACCGGTATATTATAACCGACCAGTATATTATTATTGACCAGTATTTAATAACCGATCAGTCTATAATAATTCATCAGTAAATTATAACCGACCAGTATATTATAACCGACCAGTATATTATAACCGACCAGTATATAATAACCGATCAATTGGTTTATAACCGATTAATTTATTATAACCGACCAGTATATAATAACAGACCAGTCTATAATAGTCGACCAGTATATAATAACCGACCAGTATATAATAACCGACCAGTATATAATAACCGACCAGTATATTATAACCGACCAGTATATTATAACGGACTAGTATATTATAATTGACAAGTATATAATAACCGACCAGTATATTTTAACCGACCGGTGTATTATAACCGACCAGTGTTTTATAACCGACCAGTATATTATAACCGACCAATATATTATAACCGACCAGTATATTATAACCGACCAGTATATTATAACCGACCAGTATATTATAACCGACTAGTATATAATAGTCGACTAGTCTATAATAACCGACCAGTATATTATAACCGACCAGTATATAATAACCGACCGGTATATTATAACTGACCAGTATATAATAACCGACCAGTATATTATAACCGACCAGTCTATAATAACCGACCAGTATATTATAACTGACCAGTATATTATGACTAACCAGTATATTATTACTGGCCAGTATATTATAACCGACCAGTATATTATAACGGACCAGTATATTATAACCGACTTATATATTATAACCGAGCAGTATATAATAACCGATCATTCTATTATAACCGACCAGTATATTATAACCGACCAGTATATTATAACCGACCCGTATATTATTACCGACCAGTATATTATAACCGACCTGTCTATAATAACCGACGAATATATTATAACCGACCAATTTATTATAACCGACCAGTAGATAATAACCGACCAGTAAATGATAACCGACCAGTCTATAATAACCGACCAGTATATTATAACCGACCAGTATATTATAACCGACCAGTATATTATAACCGACCAGTATATTATAACCGACCAGTATATAATAACCGACCAGTATATAATAACCGATCAGTCTTTAATAACTGACCAGTATATTATAACCGACCAGTCTTTAATAACCGACCAGTATATTATAACCGACCAGTATATTATAACCGACCAGTATATTATAACCGTCCTATATATATTATAACCGACCAGTATATTATAACCGACCAGTATATTATAACCGTCCTATATATAATAACCGACCAGTATATTATAACCGACCAGTATATTATAACGGACCAGTATATTATAACCGACTTATATATTATAACCGAGCAGTATATAATAACCGATCATTCTATTATAACCGACCATTATGTTATAACCCACCGGTGTATTATTACCGACCAGTATGTTATAACCTACCAGTATATTATAACCGTCCCGTATATTATAACTGACCAGTACAATATCACCGACCAGTAGATTATAACGACCATTGTATTATGACTGACTAGTATATTATATGCGACCAGTATGTTATAACCGACCAGTATATTGTAATGACCAGTATATTATAACTGACCAGTATATTATAACCGACCAGTATATTATATGCGACCTGTATATTACTTGTTTTTTTTACTGGTCATAACCGACCAGTATATTACTGGTCGGTTGTATTCATAACAGACCAGTAATATTATACTCCATGACAATATAAAAATATGGTATATATATTGTTTTTATATTAAATTCGTTGATTTAGTGAGGTTTGATGATTATTTGATAAAATTTATAAAATTTGATAAAATTGCTATACTTAGATCGTAATATAAATTGTATGTTTTATTAATGCAGGACGTTAATTTTTGACGGAACAGTGTAATAAAATAAGTAAGATACGATCAGTAGTACAATATTTTGCCGATTGTAATGGCGTTAGTTTTTATGTTTTATTGAAAATCTAATTTTTAATTTAATTTATGTTGGATAAACGTTAAAAATAATTTTAAGTTTATAATTTTTTTATTAAATATTGTTATTTAAATTTTGATAACTATATAGTTATTTGAAATTACAATTTATTTTCTGAGTTTGTAAATTGTTACGCTTGTTTTACTTTTTGTTGATTTGTCTATCTAGAGTACATTTTTTATGACAAATGCCATTTTCTATTTTTATTGTGTTAATAATAAAAGATTAAAATAAAAGTTACAGATTACAATGTATTTTATCCACAATATTTGACATATAAAAATATGTTAAAAATATTTGACAGTTAATTTTCCTAGCTTAACTGTCACTAAATATTATTCTAAATATTAGTTTTTATTATAAAATAAAACTTATTTATAAAGCCTAAA
This sequence comes from Pomphorhynchus laevis, assembly GCA_012934845.2. Taxonomy (NCBI): domain Eukaryota; kingdom Metazoa; phylum Acanthocephala; class Palaeacanthocephala; order Echinorhynchida; family Pomphorhynchidae; genus Pomphorhynchus; species Pomphorhynchus laevis. The sequence continues at coordinate 48,003 of WNNJ02003179.1, forward strand.
GGATGCTTTAAAGGTAGCTGAAGTTTGTCTAAAATAGATACTTCGTTTCATTGCACGCTATCGACGAGAACGCGCGAATCGACTACCACGATCAGCATTGAAGCATATTCCAGTAAAAAGATATACAAAGGGTAATTGGATATTTATTTTTATCTCGCTAAATTATAACTAATGTTTAGCTGATGGCTATGAAACATGCGTAATTTGTTTGGACGATTACACAGAGGGCGTAAAAATTAGGATTCTTTTTTGTGGCCATGGTAAGTTTTTTGTTTGATCGGCTATTTAATATTTTTCATGTTGATATGTCTTTGCAGTCATTATTACAATTGAAATTTTGATGAGTTTATTCTGCACGTTGCTTTAATCTTTTTTAAAAGACCCCAGCAGTACGCTACATTTCACTATTGGTTGTCCTCATCAGCTACTGATCCAATACCTACATTTCACGTTTCGGTTCTTTTAATGTTAATTGACGATCAGTCGACTTGACTGCTTTATTGACAATTAAATTGTTTGAAAAACTTTCATATCACATTTTGCGAACTTAATTGAAATCATTTTTGATTTCAAATTAAATCAGCCATTGGTAGGGGAGGTGCTATTTTCAATTTGAAAACCTACTTAATGGTTTTAATTTAAAGTTGATATACCTGTGCAATAGGAGTATCCTACATTTCATTATTGGTAGACACACATTAGCTACTGATCCAATTCATATTTGATCCGTTTCATATTTCAGTCCTTTTAATGTTATCTGACGATCACTCAACTCGACTGTAAAACTTTCGTATTACAATTTGCAAATTTAACCGCAATCATTTCTGATTTTAAACTAAATTAGCGTTTGTAGATGAATATTCTACCTTCAATTGAACAACAATTCGTGTGATGTATTAATTTTCTGATGATAACATTATCTATCAAAATGTGAATAAATAATATTTTTTCACTCTCTCTATTGTAAATATTCTTAGCTGAGTGAACAATCAATTTATAATAGAATTCAATCTTTAATTATATTTGAAGGTATAATTCTATATTTTTATAATTATAATCGTCAATTGTATGTATTTTGTCAAATGTACGTCCATTTTTTGTCATAAAATCATTACAATTTAACGTTTTTGTATGTCCATTTTCTTTTAAAATATTGAAAATATTTTATACCAACTTTATATTTCACGAATTGTTAAAATCGCACACCTAGTTAAAACTGACTGATTTTATATTAAATATTTAAAGAAAAATATTACATTTAATATATGCAACGTAAAGTTTTACATAAATTGTTGTTTTCCAACAGATCCAAATGTTTGACAAAATGTTATTGGCGTCAACTTATAAACCATTCAATATTTTATTGCATATCCATTAAAAGTCATGTCAAATGTCACTAGCAACTTGCTAAACTTTTAAGTTTTTATTCTTTTCAAAATTTAAACAAACAGTATAATATTTTATTATTTAGCATGCTCATTACTTCTTAGTGATCTCATCACTGTCTCAGAAGCAACACAAATTCAACACTATCTCACAATTAGATGGTGACTCATCGTCAGCCAGTTTCAAAAGTTAATTTAAAATCTTTACTACACATCTGCCGTCAATATTCAGACTATCAATTGAATCAAAAACAATTAAGGGCTTCACAGAACAAAGCCATATGTGGGATATATCATCCTCATCGCAGTTTCACCATCGCAGTTTTCATTTTATATTTCCAAAATTTAATTTCCGAAATTTTTTTTGTTCTCCATTCAAAAATGTTTATATTTTGGCATTAGCATTTATATATTTGTTTAAATTTTTATTATTGTGTCCTTTAATTAATTTATGATTAATTCATAATTATTATGATTTTAATAATTTATTAATCAAATATATTTACTGAAAATTTATGATTGATTAGATTATTTGAATAATTTTTATAAATCAAATAAATTTTATTATTTAATTAATTATTTTAATTGAATTAAAAGAATTCATAATATATTTACTGAAATTAAATACATCATGATTTTAATATTTTTTTATTAAATATATTAATAATAAAATAATAATATTTTTTGTTATTAAAAATAAATAGTTATAGAAATAACTGTAGTTATGACCATATAGTTATTTAATTAATTTCTATTAATCAAATAAATTTAATTATTTAATTTTTTAATTTAATAATTAATTTAATATTTAATCAATAAATTAACAAAATTAATTGACTCAGTTTGCTGATCTGGTTAGTAATTTTGTATTTGTTTAGTATATCATTGCAAATGCATTGATCCGTGGCTGTTGTACAACAAACGTACTTGTCCAGTTTGTAAACGAAAAGTGCTTAGACATTCCGATGACAATTCAAGTTCTGCTAGCGATGATGACAACGAATCGGAAACTGCTCCTCTGCTTTTTAATCAAATGTCACCATCCAATACTTATTCTGGCAGCAGTCAGCTGGATGACGAAATAGTAATTCTTACTGATAATGGTGTAGACAATCGTTTAGGTATAACTCGATTACTTTGTTTCTGAACTCAAATTTACTATTTCATTTCAACCTTTAAATTGGTTTAAAATTGAGAAACTTCTATGAAATGGTTTAAATTGAAATTCAGGCATATAAATGCATTATTGCGAAAACAATTTTAAAACTATAAATCGACCTTGTTCATATACGTTAATAAGTTTATCTTTGTGTTAATAAAAGTGTTAAAAAATTGTAAATACAGTGTTAATAAAAGTGAAAAAAAATTGAAAAATTTCGTGTAAATAATGTTGAAAATTAAAACTATAGTCAATCAATCAAAATCTTCATTACGTTCCACAGCCATTTTTGCGTCCCCCATAGATGCAGCAAGCTCTTCCAGATTAGTATCACGGCTATGGAATCCCAATGTCTGCATTTGTACAAGTTCGGATGCATAAAGATGTTCTTGAGTTTGGTTTGGTTGTTGATTTGTCGGCTGATGTTGCTGGAGATGAAGACGATCTAATGGTTGAAACAACGAAGCAGTATAATCTTGATTTGAGTATTGTAAATTTTGAAATACTGTTGTTGCATAAGCTGTTTGTCTATTGCTTGGTGATCGAAAAGAATCCACATCAGATGAAGTAGGTTGACTATTCATTTGATTATCGACTAGACCGCTTATATTTGAAGATATCAACTGTGAATATACTTGTGGGGATGTGTCCCTAAGACGAATTAGATTCTTTAGAATTTGTACAATCGTCCTCAATGCTCGAGTATTTGTGCATAGAGCACAAATTTCAGGTATTGGCCACTGACTCATAAACTCATGAATTACACGATGTACTTGTTCTCTTTGTCCTTCGTCCTGTATAAATTCATATGTACGCAGCAGATTAAGAAGAATCTTAAGCAGATTAAGTAGAATACCAGGATCGCAAAGAGAATTATTCATATTTGGGTTAAAACTGGATGCCCGCAACATGTCGAATAACATGAGAGGATTTTCAGCATCGACTACTAATAATTGTTGAGGGTTCATCGTAGAATACCGATTAGTGTTTTCGCTTGACGTAGATTGCAAAGGCGACTCTAAACGGTTTGAATTAGATACATATGAACTAGACGAATCGATTTGAAATGTAGTATTCTGAGATGCCACCGGGTTTGGCAGGAGGTTTGTATTTTCAGTTCCTACTTGACTAGTGTTAGCTGTACCAGATGAACTAGAATAAGTATTCAGAGGGTTATCGCCAAACTGCTCATGTGCCACATTAAGCATTGGTTCTTGAAAATCGCGATAAATTCTCTGTCGAACTTTATATCCGCTCGGTAATCTCTCAAGGTTAATCAGGGCTCTGTCATGGTTTCTCGTAATTTCCTGTATAGTTGTAGGAATACGAATCATTTCCATTGTTTGACACATTAAATCCGGATTGTTAACGAATTGTGAAACCTCGTGGTTCTGCTCCCTCACTCTTTGCATTTGTGGATTGTTAAGCTTAATTGAACTAAGCAATGCAGGATTACTCATAAGTCTTTGAGCCAAATTATTACTTAGAAGGTTTTGAACTGCATGTGGATTTGTCTGAATAGTGCCAAAAATATTTTGTTGTATTTCAGTACAATTTGAATTTCCAAATGGAAGGTTCAAAAATGGTGCAAGTGTTAATCTGGATAATGTTGCAGTTCCATAGGTATGTTGATCAATATTCGGTTGAAGCGATATCAACCCCTCCTTAATTGTTGGTGATTGCTGAAGTGACAAAGAAGCATTATTTGATTGTTTAGATGTTGAGTGATATGCCGAAGGTCGTCGTGGAGACATGAGTTGCAGGACAGGCATGTCAACCTCAGAATGGTCGCCTTTGACGACGGAAGCTGACCGAATATTGGAGTCATGAACTATCTCAACTGACTGGGCCTCGGGCTGTGCAAGGTTGCTCAAAGAAAAGAGTCGCGGAGATGGGTCGTCACAAAATCCAAGACTTTTCTCTAGTAAGGGTTGGCCCATCTCGTCAAGACTTTTGAGGATCGCTTTAGCATTTCCTCTCATCAGTGCGACGGACAAGCGCTGAAATAACTGACCCGCTGTGCTACAATACGGGGTACCGTTTCTACATGACATAGAACGAGCAATGAAACGAATTAGCTTTTCCCCTTGGGGGTTCCATCCTCCGTAAGTTTCAACAACTGCTGCCGTAAAACTGTATCCATTCTCCTCTAATTTGCGTTTATATTTCCTTTCCTTGACACAGGTGGCATACTTGCTTGCGGCATAGCCAGGGATCTCAGAAGCCATGGAAATATAAGCATTTTGTTGAGGGTTAGTTACGGCAAAATCAACTGCTAAAGGAGGGTCCTTATAAAATAGAATGTCCGCCGGTCTCTCTCGCAAACCACGAATAAGGTTGGGTACCTCCTTTGCCACCCTCAATCCAGCAGAAACCGCTGCTTGAAAGACTGTATCCCTCAAGCTATCATGTCGAATTCCAGGGTGGCCTCCAAACTGACATGTTAAGGCGTGGAAGCCGAATTTGTCTGCCATCCTAAGGCAGCGTCTGCATCGATAATCACTGTTCCAGAGAGACAACCCTAACCAAAGACGTAGTAGCACAACGAATTCATTTGGTGCCAAGTTCATATGTGTGGCTTTGCTAGGGACGGCCTGTAACCAAGCACACGCGTGTGGGCATGAAACTGCCAATAATCGGGCAGTATTGAAGCGATCGGCATTCTCCAATAGCCTGCTGCGCGACACTTCGTCAATGTGACAAGATAATCCTCGTTGATTTGTTTGCGGATTGCCTACATGTTGCGGAATAATAGATTTAACGAATTCGTACCCAGGGAAAGTTAAAGGGTCAAGATTTAATTGGCTAGCGACAGTGTCTACACTAGACAGGAAGGCTGCCTGAGAGTGTTGGAAGCAGCTTCGAAGGCCCAGTCCTCCCATCTTCAGCGGTAAGCAAGCTTGCATCCACGCCCACTTATCGGGTTGAATAGAAGTGATATTGCTAAAACACTTCAATATCAAGCGGTCGAACAAACGGAAAAACTCTTCGGCGAAGGCGGGGTCTATAGTGCGCATTAAATGGTTTACCCGTGGAGCGGATGCGCAGCTACGAAGCAGGATGAAAGCAACTTGTGGGTCAGGGAGATTTTCGAGCGAGTCCAGAGTTTGACGAATAGAAGTGATATTGCTAAAACACTTCAATATCAAGCGGTCGAACAAACGGAAAAACTCTTCGGCGAAGGCGGGGTCTATAGTGCGCATTAAATGGTTTACCCGTGGAGCGGATGCGCAGCTACGAAGCAGGATGAAAGCAACTTGTGGGTCAGGGAGATTTTCGAGCGAGTCCAGAGTTTGACGCAGGGATGGTAGAACAACATCGACAAGGTATCCCGAACAATGTTCCTTAGACCCGATGGGACTTCCAAGAATTGTAAAGTTTTTTGTGGTGTTGACCAATGTGATCCATGGGCATCTGTTCTTTATCAAGTCGACCTTGTCTTCCCTACCAATTACTTCGGTTTTTTTCCAGTTAATAGACAGTCCAATCGCAGGAAAATTAGCAGCAAGACGAGCCAGAGCCTCGCCCACCGCAATAGGAGTACCGCCGATTATTCCGTCGTCGAGGTACCACCTATTTAAGCTGACACCTTCAATCTCCGATATCTGGACCACAATCGGATCAATCGCCAGGCAAAATAGAACTGGACCAAGAGGATCTCCTTGTTGTACCCCTCTTCGAGACTGAAGAGGTTTCAGGCTACCGAACCGAAGGCTTGAGGTAGTGCCGTAGCACCATGATGTCCAACGACTAATTTCTGGAAAATTCTTATCGATCGCGTTGACGAAGGAATCCCGGTTCAGCGTGTTAAAAGCATTAGCCAAGTCGATTTTAGCCCAAACCCAATTAACATTTTGATCATGAAGTTGTTGTAGCCGACGTGCTTGATGTACTATCTGTTCCATTCCGTTTGGCGTCGCTACACCGAGCTGGTGCGGATGGAGGGATTCGGCAAATCGCTGTCGAAGTTTGGAGCAAATACACTTAGCGCAAAGACGACGTAATGTCTCCCCAATGGCAATGGGGCGGATCCCTCCATCTGGTTTGTTCAATGCCATGAGATTAGCACCGGCGACAAAGGGCACGAGGTCGTTCGGGAGAGTACCGAACGACCTCGGTACTCTCCCGAACATTATTTAATATGTATTAAATAATACATATTAAATAATGTATTATTTAATAATACATTTGTCGAACGTTGTAGACACGTTTGATTAAACTAAAGTCGTATCGTTAAACAATTGATCACTTTTAACGTGAAATATTAAAATACGCAATTACCGATAATTTACTTTAATGTTTAATTTTGGACAATTTTGGAAACAAACTTTATATGATGGTTTGTTATAAACTAGTAAAATCACAAATTCGATAAATTTGAAATTAAAAATTATTTTAATTTAAATTAAAATAATAATTTAATAATAATTAAAATAATTTTAATTATTTTATCAATTTTAAATTGATAAAATTACAATCAATTTTAAATATACAATCTATTGATTGGTCGTGTTAATTAGATTATTGCTATTTAGACCTGAATAATTCGGTACGCGCGTTGACAAACAACAGATATAAGATATACGTAAGCGGATATATATCCGCTTGTATCAAATTAGTTTTCACAGTGATATTTTTAAATCAATGGTTCATTACATCGTTTATTAGATCGCTTGGCGATTTTTTCGCCAACGCTTTTGTTAATAAAGCGTTGGCGGTAATAACATTGGGGTATATAATAATATTGGGAAATAATATTGCAGTTCGGCCAACTTGAGTGACTGAACCTTCCAGTGGACGTTGGCGTATAAAGTCGGACATGAATTCAGTTATAATGACATCGAGAAAACGTCGTCCGAAATTGGTTTGCGGAAACGTCTTCAAAGTTGCAATGTTGGCAAGAATTCTTAGTTTAGATAGAAAACGTTGGAATGGTTTATCAATTTATTTTTTACGTGATGTCAGGGAATACGAGGGGATATATCTGTTTACCGAATTTACGTATCAATCTGATAGTAACTGCATAATCTTCGAATGATGTTAAAGATCGTACAATTTTGGGTTTTGCGGGAAGTCGATCAGAGTATGCAGCTTTTCTTCATTTATTCAATCTCGAGTTTGAAAATGCGATTATTGAATGTGACGAGCCAATGTTGATAATTGTTTGAGCGTTTGCATAGTTTGGAAGCGTAGCCAACCTCACATCGTGAATTGTAATATTGTCGAATAAATAATAAAGAAACAGATCAGTTAACTAAGTCCATGTTTTTTGTACTATATATAAATGTAAAAATGTTAACTTAAGATAACCAATATAACTCTCAAGTATAACCAATATATTGTCGATCGAATATGTAAACGAGGTATTTCATAGCTCGTTTATTAGATCGCTTGGCATTTTATACACTAAGGCTTTTGTTAATAAATAAAAATAAGCGTTGCGAAGGGTTATTTTAATACATTCCAATAAATGCTTAAATGTTATACTTGATTAAGACATACTTGTTTACTTGCCATACCATTCATACTTGTTAAATGCCCTAATACATCAAACATCTCAAGACACATCAAACTCAATAGTTGCTACTGCAACGTTCTAATCATTCCTTGAAAATATATTGAGTTATTATTGATAAAATACTTAATAAATTAATCAGATCAGTTAACTGATCTGATTCTACGTTTATTGCACTTTATACACAAATGTAAAATGCAAAAGATTTTCTATATTTAATATTTTTATAAAATAAAAATTTTTAAATTTAATTTTTATAAACTGATTAATAGATAATATACGTACAATTAGAATTTAGATCGAAGCTCATTAACAAGAACTATTATGTTATAACATTGCAGATTAAATAGCGAATAAACAAAAGTGATTTAAAAGTAATTATCATCCTTAAAGTTAATAAAATGATAAATTACAAATGATCTTTTAATCTTATTGAATATACAATACTTAGTTCAATATTTACCTTGAGTTTTCAACGATCATCAGGTATTGAATTTTTACTAAAAAATTCAATTTTAACTATCTTATTAATTAATTAAATAATTAATTATTATAAATTATTTAATTTTAACATAATGTTTGACACTTATCTCGATTTAATACGGTAATTGCATCTTATCGTTTCATTAGAATCGTTTATTCCATGCCAAATTACAGGAAGGTAATTTCTGTGTAGGGTTGAACGTATATTTAAAAGAATTGACTGTTCATTGCAAGTTTAATTATGAATGCTCGAACGCGTTAGGAGAAAATACGTATAAAAAGAAAGTTATTCAGTGTTTTTCGAGAAATGGCGTATTAAAAAAATAGTTTTTTTTAATTAAAAATTGAATATTTGATGATTGCTGAAGACCCAACAAAATTATTTAACGAATATAAGAAGAATTAAAAATTCTCTATCCTTTCCATTTAAAAGAAATTAAATTACTAATTTTGAACAAACCTAATATTGAAATCACCATATTCTGCAATTGTAGTTTCGTCAAGGTATTATCACCAAAAAATATAGCAATTAAGAATTACTAATTCACGGAAAAGCGGACTTTGCAACCTTTTTGATCAAATATTGACAATGTTTTTCAAAAAACAAACATGAGATGATAAATCTTGTAGAAAAGTAACATTATTGATATGGTAACAATGCTACCAAAACTACACTCTCTCTATATGAGGGGAGATTAAGATTATGCAACTTTAGCCATATTTTATAAAAACCAATAAAGATTTTATTGTGCAAGTTGATATCAGAAGATTAAGTCTAGCACATGACAAAGTATAAAATTTTGACGATGTAAAGAATTATATAAATAAAAATAATATACTTCAACGAACTTATAAACTTAACTAATGTATGCTTATAGTTACAATACCATTTTAATGTGATCTGTTGAGTTGGAGTGCCTCGCACAATCAGAACTTTTAAGTAAATATAATGATAGAAATAAGTAAAACAATGAACATAAAATTAACATTAACGTGAACTTAGGCATCCAATCAGACCAGTTAAAACGTTTGGGATACAAACATCCGATGACGTGGAAATTGTTTCAAAACAAAATGTAAATAAAACTGAATGTCAATATAAATTGCTACTACACGGATCTCGACTAACCTACAAATATCATTGAAAATTGCATCGATTTTATCAATATATCAGAGATTGTTTTGTAAATTAAAATCGGAACAGACTCACATTGATTGCCTAAGTATTGAGGATTTTTGACGTGCCTTGAATTACATTTCGTCTTTACGGTTGATTCAAACAGTAGATTTATTCTAGTCTGTTTGAACTTCACATACTCAAAACTTTAATCAACCAAATTGATATTATCAGTAAGGTGAAATCAGACAAATCAGATTTGTATTTTGTATACATCATAATCTTTAATCTTTATAAGTTAATATTTATAAAACTCAGATTTTTCCGCAAATGGTTCCTTTAAAAAAATTTACGTTGATATATGGTCTTATACTTGAAAAGATTCATCTATGTTTTATAACACTGCATGCAGATCACGGCTGATCGAATGGCCCGAAAACATATTGACACAGATTCCGATTATACATTTAAAACGATAACTAGAGTTGGCATAAGAATTGAATAAGAATATATATGTTATATATATTATATATAAAAATATATATGTATATATATATTACATATTATATATATTATATATGTAATATATATAATATATTACATATATTATATATGTAATATATATTATATATTTTTTACAAATTATATATTATATATTATATAAGTACATAATACCTCTATATTACAATGTAAGCAAACAATTAAACTGTTCAACTTATTCTAAAGCTGTAAGATTTCATATTTTCAGAATATATTAAAATCGCATGTATCCGGAGATCTTGCCATAATTGGATATGAATTTTGATATAAATTTAATAAATAAGTCACCTTGTGTGACCTAGCAAATATTCAATATATATATTGAAACTCACAGGCATATCCGGATACGTCATTATGACATATTATATCTTTGTTTCGAGCACTCATCACATACAATGGCTATGCATTTTTAGAATTGTTTGATAATTTTTTTGAATAGAAATCCAATTTTCATTTTACTAAGAGTTTGTATTTTATGATATATTTTAAAATGCTGTGCATTTTAACGTAATTCTTTAGCTTATGATATCATTATTTTGTCATTATTATCATTTTGTAAATAGTATTTATAAGACAAAATAATTATGAGTTATCGATCATGTGCTAGGATGAAATATAATTATTATATTTTATATTTAAATAATAATTACTATTTTTGTAATAAAGTATTCAATGATTTAGTTGATTAATTATTTCATATATAGTTATTATTATTTCTAAATTATTTATTTACATAAATAATAAATAGCATTTATAAGATAAATAATGTAGTTGATTATGAATAAATTATTTCTAAATTATTTACATAAATAATATTATTTATACGGTAGATCGTATTGTTGCTGTGCCATGTTACTGATAAATAATATAAATAATAAATATATTTATATATTTACATTAATGTATAATTTATAAATGCTATTTATATTAATAATTTAAATAAATAATAATCATGCTACTAATAAATACAAAGAATAAATTATTTATTTACAAAAAAAACATTTACAAGGCAAAATAATTATAAGTTAATATAATTAATGATAGTTCTCGATGACAACAAAAGGATATAATGTAGCCATAATATAATCAAGCGAATACGCATTATTCATGCGAATAATTTAAGCAGGTTACTTAACCGAGGCTGTATGTTTTGTACTATAAATAAAGTTAAACAAAAATATCTTTGAACCGGTTAATAGATAATATAAAGATTTGAAATCATCTTGAGAAACTGATATCTTAATAGGTTTCGGTACCTATTCATCAACACAACATAACAGTAAGTCCAAATGCATATAAATGAAGTATTTCTTCAAAAGTTCTTCTAATATTATGTAGATTGTTATCTTATTAAAAATTAAAATGAATGTTTAAATGAATGTTTATATATATAATATTTATATTTTAATATTTAAAAAATAAAAATAAATTGGGATCATTATCTACGATAATTTTCTTCTGTAGTTTGGTGTGCATCGTATTTATTGATAAAAAATAAAACGATGCAATTTTTATTATTGCCGTGACTGCTCACAGGTTTCGTCAGGTCACTGCGTCTTTGGAATTTTCGCAGTGCTCATTTACTATTGGAACGAGCTTGCAGATCATTTTTCTGTTCAGTTACGGAACCGATCAACCGAGTTTTCTTCGTTGGTAGTGTGGACAGTAACGTGGCGCAGCAACAATACGATTTACCGTTACACAGATCTGACGATAACGATGAAAATAATCTATTGGAGATAGAGGATGTACATCTTCAACAGCAGAATTACGATCATCATTATCAAAGTCCGGATGATTCTCGGCTAATTTAAACAATTTTGTCTAAGTTCGTTCTCTCACTGTGTAAAACTTTATCTAGTGACCAATTCAAATTATGCCATTTTTACTAGTTGATTAAGTTTTAGCTTTGTGATATATTTTCGCTCTGTAATTCTTCAAGAAACGTTTTTGTTTTGTCGTTTTAACTGAATGCTGGAATTGTATAATAACAATTTAATAATTTAATTCATGTGATGCTACTAAAATATAATGATTTTCAATAAATTTTTATTAAATAATTATTTTTTTTTAATTTATAATTATTTATTAATTATTAAGAATTGTTTGTCCTTAACTGTCCGACAATAATAATTATATTAATGCTTTTTAATGAATATTATATAGATTACTTTACTACAGAACAAAAGCATTCACCTAATATGAAAATATACAGGAAAAAACAAGAAGTCCGGGTACAATCATAACGCAATCAAAACAAAATCTTCATTAAAACTGATTAGGGGATCTGGGCCCTCCAGCACACACCAACGTGCTCCTCTTCGGCTGAGCCACTAAGGGTCTCTCACACACCTGAGAGTACAGTCGAGTCAGACAATGCTAAGTAATCTCTAGATGAGAGGCTTGAGAAACCCTAGTATTTGATCTCGGAGACGTCCTTTAGAAAAGAAGACTAATCCCGAGATTGCCCAGGTGCACCAAAGGCGCACTTAAGCACTCCCTCTTAAAGACATGCTGGGCCAGTTTCAGAGCCCAGCATGCTCTCTTCACGACACTTTTGAATCTATTCAAGTCTGATTCGGCCGATCATTTAACCGTAATGGTAAACCCCAGGTATCTTACTCGATGTGTAAAAACTGGGAGTGGTTGTTTATTCAAAATGGAAGAGAGTGATGGGAGTGCTAGTCTCTTTGATTTTTTTGTCACCGGGGCGCCCTTAAAGACCACCTGTGATTTGGAGAAGTTTTGAAGAAGATTGGATGGGGTTAGTTGGTCTTTTAATTTTAAAAATATGTGGTTGATGTCAGAGACTACATATTTGCACCTGCGTCCATTATACAGGGTTGTGGTATCATCAGCGTATGCCACTAGATGTTGATTGCGTTTATAAGGTTTGAAAAGTATAATAGAGGCAGCAAAGTATAAGATCGGAGAAAGTGGGGAGCCTTGAGGCACACCAGTAATAGGGTAGAACTGACGTGCATTAGGGTGGTCTTGATAGTAGAACCGCTTGGTATACAGCAAAATCTCCACCCTGTTAACAATTCTCGCATGCAGCCCGAGGGACCTGAGAAAAGAGACAACAAACGGAATGGAGATACGGTCAAATGCAGCATAAAAATCAAGAAAAACTGCCTCAGCAAGCTGATGACTGTTATCTCGGCAAAATGTTATCGTAGATGGAGATGGTGGAGTTTTGAATCGAAATGGGCCCTAGATATTTAGGACATGTACATATAAAAATACCCTTCGACTAATGTTTAAGCTGGCTTAATGAATATTACTAAAGCGAACTGTTTCTCAAGTTTTGTTTCTAAGAAACATAATTACGATTAAATACATTTAACTGGCAAATACTTGAATACATTCTGACTAATTCTCTATTATGTTTATTCTTAAAGACAATTTATAGAAATTAATAGAATTAATTATAATAATTAATTATTATACAATTAAAATAGAAACAACTTGAGAAGAAAAAGTATTAAATAAAAATCAATTTTATTGTCACACGTACATAACCCAAATATGTGACTGCATTATTCAACATATGGTTGAATAAATTCCTTTTCACGATTTGAAAGAGTATAGTATCGATACGTAGCGTAACGACCAAAACGGAATCTTATATTCACTATGTCGACATTATTTCAGAGTTATTAATTTTATTACGTCCACTAATTATTTGCTGTCCCAAAATTATTCGTCCCATATTATTTGACAAACGAATAAAATTGCGTAGTTGCCAACGTAATAATTTGTTTGATGATAGCAAAAGTATATATATATACCGATTCAAACGAAACTCTTATGATTATATATATATATATATATATATATATATATATATATATATATATATATATATATATATATATATAGTTTAGATTATTTATTCAAATCAGCTCCGGGATCCTTTGACGGATACTTGTATATATTAATACTCGGATTTTAAGTCAAACCGGAAACACAAAGATATCGTTTTATTCAAGCTTTCGACCAACTAGTGGCCTTCTTCAGGAAAATAATATTGTAAGTAGTTTATTAAGCAGCCAAGAAAGTTCAATATATATATATATATATATATATATATATATATATATATATATATATATATTATACTTTATTAAAGTAAGAGGATTGTTAGTAGCGGAGAGCTAATAAAGATTAGCTCTCGAGATTTACTGCTGGAATTACTGAGTCTGCAGAAATAATAAAGAACGCCAAAAGCGCTGAATTAAATTTTTGTTTTGCAAACTCCATAGTGTAAATTCACGATTTATATTTTATATACAATAATTTCAAATGCTTTTTAATATCTGCTAAATTTGCTTTCCGTAAAAATTAAATGAAATATAAATAAAAGTAATTGTTTAAATATACGAACATCAATTTCAGAATTTTCACTGCCATGGCTAATCAACCACTGACAAACTGAGTGGCTCTACCCAGGCTATCGTATGGTGTTTCCAACTGAGGATCAATCTCAATAGAGAAAGTGATTTTATACTTATTAGTTGTGGATACTATATCTAAATTCATTGTTATCTAAAATATTTGTCTTATTCTTTTGTATTATTCTATTATTATTATTCATAAACCCGAATTCAATATACAAACACCCTAAAAAATGTTTAATTCCATTTATAGACATTGAAAAATGTTTCCATGTAAATCAGAAATTTATATCGTTAGAAACCATTGGTGATTAAATAGATGCGTATATAAATATCAGTTTTTACGTTTTTATAATTTTATCGCTGCAAAGGTAAATGTCTTTGTAAGTGGCATGATTTATAAATTTAAAAGACTGATTTTATCGATACAAAAATTAGTAATTATAAGGAGGAGTATATTCTCCTCCTTAATAATTAAAAAAGTATCTAAAAAGTTATTAATTAGGTAATAATTTATTAATACTAAATTATTACTAGATATACCGGAGAACCATGAGCAGTTTTTCGTATGGATCTCCAATCTTGATTCGAATACAAAATATATTATCTATTTAAATACATGTTTTTTTCATATACATTTTGGATTATAAAATCCCTTAATCAAAATACTAAAATTAATTAAATTTATATTACAAAATATGTAGCTTTAGTTGAGTGATCTTATTAATTAAATAGTTATCGCAGTTATTATATACAACGGTATTTATATTCAATATTATATTATTTAATATCTCATTTAATATTTTATAATATAATACATTTTAATATAAAAATTATAACAATATAATATATGAATATATATATTGAATATTATAATATTGAACATAATATATGAATATATTATATATCGAATATCTTCGATGATGTGTTGACTTAATGAGCTACGATTACAATCAGCTTTTCCTCAACCTCTTAAACAATATATTGATTATAAGCAGAAACTTTTAAATTACTAATGTACTGATGATTTAACTAATGATTCAATTTTTTAAATAATGAGGGTTCTCTAGATTTAGGTAATTTGAATAATATTCTATTTATACTTAGCCGCTGAATGTTTTATTAAGGGCATTGTTATACAATTATTTAAAAATGAACGATTATTTAGTATATCTTTGTACATTATAAGACAATTTACGTATTTAATTAAATTTTTATATTTAAATTATATTAAGACTAATCTATAGCTTTTTCCGAACGGGATTATGCTAAATAAAATAGCCATACAATCTAAAAAAATTAAGAATTTTAAATTTTTAAAATTTAAAATTTAAGAAGAATGTTAGAATTTTACTTATAAAATAAAATTCTAACATTTAGAATTTTATTAAGAAATAAAAGAAAATTTTATAAGAAATAAATAAAAGAAATATGTCTTATTTTCATAAGAAATAAAAAAATAAAATTCTAGCATTCCTCTGTACTCCTTTTTATTGGCAGTCGGAATGGGAGTATTCTCAAAAAGGATCTGCAGTAAATAACGGATATAAATGTTCAAATTTACAAATACAAATAAAATTGTATTAATTTTGTTACTAGCTTAATAGAAAATTGTGCTGCTGCAAACATAAGCCAATCTAATTGAACATTTTTAAACCTATCATAATAAAAATAAATGTTTTAGATGCATTTTTTAAACTTTTTGTTTATAGCATTATCAATAAAATAGTCAATTTTTTAATTATTATATTTTGTAGTTTTTGCAAAATTTCTGCAAATTTTTTAATCAGAAAAAGACAATTTAATCACCCAACTACAATTTATAAATAATTATTTTAGAAGATTGCTTTATAACCAAAATATATATTATAAAATAGTATTCAATCGAATTCCACACGAAAAAATAAGATATTTTAGAAATATAAGCAGCTGTTGGCTTTATTACTTATATTACTATTTTTGCCAACTCAATTAAATTAGTTTTTAAAATTGTAAAGATATTGGTGATTTTTATTATTATTAGATGTCTGATTCCGGATTACAGTTTCTCGTTGATAAGCAATCTACTGCAGATCCTAGTCTGCAGCCGAAATATAACAATCTTGTAAGTCTTTATCAAAATAAATTATGGCATCAGTTTTCGGAGAGCTTACTTGATTTGATTAATCAACTACCACTTGAAGGATCAGACTCGCTGCTGAAGGAACTCTATGGTAATCTTATTAAAGATAATCTTGAACTACGAATTTCCCAGCTTATGCATGTAGAAATATCATATGCAGTGGTTACAAAATATACAAGCCTCGATGAAGCTCGAGATTTTATGATGCGTGTTAAATCAGTGGTTGATCAACGCAACGACAAACACGCAAAAGTCTTAGTTCGTATAATTTTAGCCAAAATTGATTTGGTTTCAAAGGAGTTTGATAAAGTCGAAGATGCTCTTAATAAGGTAAAGCCGTTCATTGCTGATACACAACCAACGGCACAAGTTCATGGTCGATATTACGACGTAGCCAGTTCAATGTATCAAGTCAAAGGAGATCATACTAACTTCTACATTAACGCCTTAGGCTATTTAGCATGTGGTACCGATTATCTGTCAATTGAATATATCCGGGAAAGGTCATTTCATATATGTTTGGCTGCTATACTCTCCGATGATTTGTACGACTTATGTGAAATAATGCAGAATCAAATAATTGTCAACTGTCTGAAAACTACAAAAGATGATTGGGTTTTGCAACTTATTCAAGCAATTGGCTCTGGAGACATAGATACGGTTGAAAATCTTAAGACTAATTGGAGTATTCAGCCGGATCTAAGAGCACACGCAGATTGGATAGAAACAAAGAGTTCAATTCTGGCGCTGGTTGCAATGGCTTGCGATCAGCACAATAATCGTACAAGTAATAGCGGTATTGTACGTTTATCACTTAGTGAAATACATAAGCAAATTGGCGGTGATGCGGAGATCCTGTGTATGAAGGTGCTGTCGCTGGGATTATTACAGGGATCAATTGATCAAGTAAAATCCTTATTTACAGTCACATGGATTAAACCCCTTTCTCTTACGACGGTGCATCAGCTAACATCACTTAGAGAACGATTACGAACTTGGCATCACACGTCCAGCAATTTGGGACAACTTCTATTGGAAAAAGCACAACTATCTGGTTAATATATACCGAACGTACCATAGAATGTCGATTCTGAATTACTAAAATCATTATCTTTTTATATTAGTAATAATCTTATTTGTTTACTGGTTCAAATTAATACGAATCATCGTAATATCATAATATAAAAATAATATGAAAAATAATATAATATCAGTAAAAGCCTTCATCTCGTACCTCATTTTTCCTATTCATCCCCACATCTAAATACATCTCATACTTTTTTCTTCTCTTCACGTACTCCTTACTCTACCTCTACCGTATCACTTCTCAATAATTTACATCCTTCTGTCAAAATTATCTCCAGTAACATCTCCGTTCAACCTATTCAGCAATCCACTTCTGTCACACATGCTCCAACCGTATCACCTATCAATAATTTACATCCTTCCGTCAAAATCATCTCCAGTAACATCTCCGATCAACCGATTCAACACTCCACTCCTGTCACACATGCTCCAAACTATCTTAAATCTTCAATAAGCACCCCTGTCATTCCCACGTTTATCTGCTCTTCTGCCTCTACTGCTACCAGGTCTGTCCGTCCACCACTACGTAATCGTTTTCCTTCGCGCGATCGATGCATTATCATATCTAATTTAAAGGTTTCCGAATCTGCTTCTCCTAAATGTCGCCTCGATGATGATGTATCTGCTTTCAGGTCTATCCTAGCAACCATTCTTCCTGATAATAATTCATCCCTCTTCAATAATATCGCTCCTGTATCTTTGATCCGTTTAAACAAATCCACTAAATCCAATCATCTCAGTCCTCCACTCCTAAAAATCGTTTTCCGACATAGTTCAAATGCATCCATGGTACTTTCCCAACGTTTTAAACTTCTTAACACTTAATCTACTAGTCGTATCTTTCCTGACCGCTCCCCTTCTGATATTGGCCAGCTCAATTTAGCTCGCATTGAGAAACATCGAGGTGAACCAAACGGCGAGTCATCCTTATCTATACGTCAAATCAATGGAAATTTTCATGTTGTACACACAAGGCCAAAAATTCGATGGCGTCCCATCTCTCCCCCTTGTCTTCTTCGCTAGTCGATCTCGCTCTTAAGCATACTTTTCTTCTTTGTATATTCAACATTCGCTCCATTCTTCATAAAGCTGATATGCTCCTTGATATCTTCGATCAATTATCTATCGATATTCTCTGCATTACCGAATCCTGGCATTGTGACACCGACGATCTTGCTATTCGTCGTCTATGTTACTCTGGTTGTTCTTTAGTTGAATAAGCTCGTCCAATTGCCTCTCATACATCTACTGCTTTTAACCATGGCGGTATAGTTGGCATTGCTCATCACCCAATGTCTTTACGTAAAATTAACGTTAACATCCGTTACACCTCGTTCGAATTACTCATATGCAGATTATCAACTCCTTTCCCTCTGGAACTTGTGATTGTATACCGTCCAGGTTCAGTTGCCCCCTCACGTATCTTCTTTAACGACCTTGCAGATCTTATGTCTCACTGTTCATTGTCTTATACTCCTTCTTTTGTTCTCGGTGACTTTAACATTCGTCTTGATCGCCCGGCTGACTCTGACTCTATCACTTTAACTAATCTTTTTTCTGATTTTAACTATAAATTACTTTCAACAAGCCCAACTCATATTCTCGGCGGTGCTCTCGACATCATTGCTGTCCCTATCTGCTTCAATGACTATACTTCCTTGTCAATTACTGATCCCGGTTTGTCCGATCATTTCCTTGTCACTCTTACTCTTACTCGTCCCCATCCTTATTCTCCGCCTCCACCAATATCCACACCAAGTCGACCCTGGAAACTTCTCGATATCCCTATTCTCTGTACAGCCTTACTCAATTCTTCACTCTTTTCACTTCCTCTTAACTATCTCTCTCCCGATGATCTCTGCATTCTGTTTGATTCTGAACTTATGTCTATCATCAATAAACTTCTGCCTAGTCGACTCCGACGCTCTCAGCGCTTGCGCCATGCTCCCTGGTTCGATTCTGACTGTAGTCTTTCTAAGCGTCGACTCCGTCACTCTTTTCGTGTGTATAATCGCTTTCTTAAACGTTCTCCCAACTCACTCCCTCCAAATCTCCGTGATTCCTACTTTTCTCTACGCCGTTCACATCTTATTCTTATACGTACTAAACGTACTATATTTTGGCGAAATCAACTCGAGTCATCTTCCAACTCTAAATCTCATTGGAAAATCTTAAACTCGATTCTTTCACGATCATCTACTTCTTGTAATATAAATCCTGATGAATTTTCTTCTTATCTACAAACTAAGCTATCTAATTTACTTTCCCTACTACCCGTATCCCCCTTGTACCCACTCTTCTATTTAAATACTTCCCTCCCAGAACTATTCTACCTTCTTCCCGTTTCGACTGATGAAGTTTCTTAGGTTCTGCTGTCATTACCTAATAAAACATATCCTTCTGACCCAATTCCCACTCACTTGCTTAAAAATATCTGCTTTTCTATCTCACCCTTCCTAACCACATTGTTCAACTCGTCCACCCGTAGCCGTACATTTCCTTCCATCTGGAAATGCTCCACTGTTCGTCCTCTCATCAAAAAGCAATCTCTCGACTCCTCACTACCATCTTCGTACCGTCTAATCTCACTTCTCCCAACCCTCTCTAAACTCCTTGAGCGTCTCGTTCTCAAGCAACTTAATACATATCTCTTTTCCTCTAACTTGTTTCCTCCCTTCCAAGCCGCTTTTCGCTCTAATTACTCTACCGAAATTGCATGTCTTAAAGTTTATAATGACTTACTCATCTCGCGCGATCATAAATTATGTAGTGTCATAGTTTCTATTGATCTATCGTCTGCTTTTGACATCGTCGATCACTCGATTCTTCTACATCGCTTCGTCATGATTATGGATTCTCTTTACCCACTGTATCATGGTTTTCTTCATATCTATCAAACCGTACATTTCGCGTATATTCTAACTCTTCTCTCTCCCATCCTTCGTCCATTCCGTCCGGTGTTCCACAAGGCTCCGTATTAGGCCCTATACTTTTCTCTCTTCTTCTTGGTGATTTGTCTTCGATTTCTCATAAATTTAACTTCCATGTTATGCAATATGCTGATGACATTCTCATCTATGCTCATGCACCTGTTTATCGTATTCACGATCTTAGTGTTTCCGCTTCGGACTGTCTTGTCTCAATTTCCTAACATCTTTCTTCCCTTCGCCTTTCCCTGAATCCTGATAAATCCGAAATTATGTGGATCCTATCCTCAACGCCTCGGCTTCGAACCTCCCTCCGTATCATTAAATTCTACAATTATTCCTATCGTTGATAATCTCGTTTTCCTAGACTTCCATTTTGACAACCGACTTTCACTTAAACCTTTCGTTAGAGATAAAGTACGCTCATCTACCTTGATACTCCGCAACCTCCGTCAAGTTCGTAGATTGATCGATTTCCCTTCTTGTATGACTCTCATATCTTCTCTTCTTTTCTCAAGACTTGATTACTGTCTTAGTCTATTTTCCAACTTACCTAAATCCACTCTTCTTCCTTTACAACGCATCATCAACGCTGCCGTCCGAGTTTTCCTCCGTCTTCGTCGTTTTGATCATACATCCCACTATCTTGTTTCTCTTGATTGGCCTACCATTTATTGTCGTGTTCAAATTCGTCTTATTATCATTGCTTTTCGCCTTATAACTTCTAATACCCCTTTATTTCTCAGCCTTTTTTTTCTCGACAATTCTCGTACTGTGTATTGTGCTCTGCGTTCCCGTAATTCCCTTCTTTTACATGTCCCAATCTACTCTACCTCTTTTGGCTTCCGCTCCTTCGTTGTGGCTGCTCCTCTCTTGTGGAATCAACTGCCTATTCATATCCGCCAATCAACATCTATGCCGTACTTCAAACGCCAAATCCAATTCCATTTCAACAATTAACTAATTACCTGTGACCTTTGATGTTCTTTTTTTGTTTGTTAGTGGTCATGTAAGGGTGCATTTTGCACGCATTTGCCACGTTAAATAAATTATTGTATTATTATAATATAGTATAAATATCATTATAATATAAAAAAATTAAATTTGTTTATCATGTTATATTAAACGTGTGTGCAAAAGTAAAGTTCCTCATTATGGGGAACTCATCGTTGCAGGAAAATTCAAACGTAAAGCGAATGAATTCCTCTAATACAATGAGTAAGTATTTTTTGTACTTGAGAGTATCGAACGTTTGAAGTCGACTGTTATGCTCAAGTAATAAAATGAATGGTCTTGGGAAGTTTAAACATGGTTTAATTTTACAACATATCTTATAGTCGGCGGAGATTTTCTTCATCACAAGAATAAAACAAGTTATAGGTTCGAGTAAATGCAGATGCGTGGATTTCTTCAAGACTTTGAATCCTCTCAAATAGTGTAAATACGAGTGATATCATCATTTGTTTTTCAGGCTTGTACGCAATATCGGATTTAAAACGAAATAAATCTAACATTCATCTTTCGATTGCATATTCTCGATCCGATTTATAACTCTACTTTTATACGAAATAGACATTTGGTCTGTAAACAAATTAATCGGTTTCCCAATTAGATAATGACATCCTTTTTCTTAAAGCATCGACAATCGCACGTGTCCCGGCAACATTTCCGAAAGGCGGACACAACTAGGCAAGAAAAAAATTATAAAAAACGAAAGACCTTTATTAGACATTTAAAAAACATCTTTCATTTTTTTGCAGCATAGTGTAGGTAAATTTTGAAATTAAAATTTGAACTATTTTGTGTCCGCCTTTCGGAAATGTTGCCCGTGTCTCTTTTTCGATCATCAAAGTAGCTTCATTCAGCTCCGTTTAAAGTTCGTGAAAAGATAAGGCGATGGGCGTTTATCCTTACGGAGTGAAGCGCCAATCACAACAGAAGAAGCATCGATGTGCACCGTAAAGTTTTATTTTCGTCAATGTGAAAGATTACGGCACTAATTACATCCTTTTCAGAGATTTGAATGTCTGATTTTATCTTCCTTCAAAGGTAGATTTAATGAGCAATTACTTTTGAATAATAAATAACCAGTCATTGCTTTACGCTGATTTAAGGTCACTAAAACCTGTACGCACGCCAGTGGAATAACTTGGTTCTATGATTTGTTCATTCAGTAATCTGTCAATTTCGCTTTTGATAAAAAAATCAATCTGATCAGGAACATCGTATTTGTTTTGACTTGATATATTTTCATCCTGGGTTAAATATCTTAATAGTATAGATAGTTCAATATTAGTAGAGGTATGTACATAGTACCATGGATTCACCGCTACTTTCAAAATAAAATTCGATATTAGGAAACGTTCGTATAAAAAAAGTCTGATGATAACGTCTGAACACAGTCTATCGATAACGGAAAAAGTTTTTCATATAGAATTTGTCTTAAAACCTTATATAACTATATGACGTTTATATTCATTAAAGTTGTTTTATTATACATATGAAGTTTATATTTATGAAGTTTTTATTTTATCTATATGAAGATCCTTCCGGGGTAAATGAAGCAAAATTGGATGTAGCAATATTATCATCTTGCTTAGTGTGTAGCGCGTATTCAATAATCGTAAAGATCGATTTCCTTTTTCTGCGTTTGTTCCGTTTCGTGACGGATTCCGCCTTTTCGGTCTCCATTTGATTCTATTGTTTGACGGAAGAACGTGGCCGTACCATTGCAGTTGCCTCTCGCGAAGTTCATTGAGACAGCGTTTTATAATGTTGATGCGACAGTTTTGTTTTACGACTGGTTGTCTCGAAGTCTATCGCCAACCGTCATCCTTTCTCAGCAAGGCTTGGAAACAGCCATGGCGGAGTTTATAATCATAAAGTCCGATGACTGATAAAATTAATAACTTAAATTATCGACTATGGTAGATAAATTAGTGAATAAACACTGTAATTAGTGCTTGACACAAGTTTGTAATGTACCATCATCTCTATTCGATCGACAAATCTTGCTAAAATGCCCGATTTTTCTACACTTATAACAAGTACAAGGAAGAGCTGGACAATCTTCAGAATGTTTAATTTTACCGTCACAAATGAACATGCCCATTTTAAATATTTCGAAGCAGCATATTGCCTATCAAATCCGACGTACCTATCGATAGATGTCCTTTTAGAATCTTGATAATGAGTACGAACGATTCTGGAATTCGCAATCAGTGCAGCGATTATGCCATATTCAGGTATATGTGTCGAGGTGTGTGTTTTTACTTGTAGCTCGGCCAACTTGAGTAATTGAATCTTCCAATGGGCGTTGGCGTACATGATCGGAAATGAATTCAGTTATAATGACATCGAGAAGAACGTCGTCCAAAATTGGTTTGCTGAAACGTCTTCAAACTTGCAATGTTGGCAAGAATTCTTAGTTTAGATAGAAAACGTTGGAATGGTTTGTCAATTTATTTTTTACTTGATTTGAGAATACGAAGGAATATATCTGTTTACCGAATTTACGTATCGATCTGATTGTAACTGCATAATCTTCGAATGACGTTCAAGATCGTACAATTTTTGGTATTGCGAAAAGTTGATCAGAGTATACAGCTTTTCTTCATCCATTCAATCTCGAGTTTGGAAATGCGATTATTGAATGTGACGAGTCAATGTTGATAATTGTTAGAGCGTTTGCATAGTTTGGACACGTAACCAACCTTACGGGTTTTTGATGTGTATCCGACATCGTGAATTGTAATATTGTCGAATAAATGGTAAAGAAACAGATCAGTTAACTAAGTCCATGTTTTTTGTATTAAACTTAAGATAACCAATATAACTCTCAAGCATAACCAATATATTGTCGATCGAATATGTAAACGAGGTATTTCATAGCTCGTTTATTAGATCGCTTGGCATTTTATACACTAAGGCTTTTGTTAATAAATAAAAATAAGCGTTGCGAAGGGTTATGTTAATACATTCCAATAAATGCTTAAATGTTATACTTGATTAAGACATACTTGTTTACTTGCCATACCATTCATACTTGTTAAATGCCCTAATACATCAAACATCTCAAGACACATCAAACTCAATAGTTGCTACTGCAACGTTCTAATCATTCCTTGAAAATATATTGAGTTATGATTGATAAAATACTTAATAAATTAATCAGATCAGTTAACTGATTCTACGTTTATTGCACTTTAAACACAAATGTAAAATGCAAAAGATTTTCTATATTTAATATTTTTATAAAATAAAAATTTTTAAATTTAATTTTTATAAACTGATTAATAGATAATATACGTACAATTAGAATTTAGATCGAATAATTAAATAATAATTAAATAATAAAATTAATAATTGTTTTTAGATTTTCTATAATTTTAATCAAGTTAAAAAATAAAAATAAACTATTAAGAACTATTATGTTATAACATTGCAGATTAAATAGCGAATAAACAAAAGTGATTTAAAAGTAATTATCATCCTTAAAGTTAATAAAATGATAAATTACAAATGATCTTTTAATCTTATTGAATATACAATACTTAGTTCAATATTTACCTTGAGTTTTCAACGATCATCAGGTATTGAATTTTTACTAAAAAATTCAATTTTAACTATCTTATTAATTAATTAAATAATTAATTATTATAAATTATTTAATTTTAACATAATGTTTGACACATATCTCGATCATTAGAATCGTTTATTGCATGCGAAATTGCAGGAAGGTCGCTTAGTGCTTAAAGTATTATTAAATAATAATTTTATTTATATATTTATAGATACAAAATCAACTGTAAGTAATAATCTTCCGTACAGCGAAAACATCAGAATACTAAGGCATAAAGTAACGATTGCATCGGATAAACTGTATCTATGTGTTCGCTACACACGGTTTAATAACATTAATATTTATAAATATTATTATCATGCAGTCGAGCGTGTGACGGGTAATTCAAATGATAGGAAATCGACCCTGAAATATCCTGTCTTAAATATCTTGAAATCGCTATGGCATAAATCGCATTCAAAGAAAACGCCACTTATTAATTAAGCCCATATACACGGATATCACGATCGGCTTTGCATAATTTATATCCCATACCAGGATCGTTGGATTATTGTCGCTGTAAATTTTGTCAAATTCAATGTCCACCCATTTCTCATTTGTTTTATTTCCCTGTCCGTTCAAAATTGTCACTTGAGCAAATCCATTCGCTAACTACTGACCTTACACAAATTACACATCCTTGACCCAACACGCTAATGATGCATTTCTTTGATGAAATTTTATTATCTAGTTTAATGTGTTATTCGAACCCAGAGTATATTATTTAGAATTAATCTATAAACTATTTTTTACTTAATAGTTTAAATTTATTTTAAATTATATTGATTATTTATATACTTTAAAATATTTTGTTTAATTTTATTTTTATAATTCCTAATTTAAAATATGCATTAATTAAATTGTAGAAATGAATTTTAAGCAAATCATTATCATTACAAATTATGGCAATTCTTAAAATTTCATTATTTAATGTATTATATTAAATATCATATCAGATGGTATGCATGAATGCTCATGCAAAAATATGTTTCTTGTAAATTTAAATATGTCATCTTTACGATATAAATTAATAGTAGTTTTAATTAATGTGAATTTAATGTTCATATGTAGGTATACACCTTCTTTATCATTAACATTGGTTTTGTTAAGAATAAGACTACCTGAATAAATAATTAAATAGTTAAACAAAACATATTATTTATTATTCATCTATAAAAAATTACCGATAAGAGTTTAAATTTGATTTTTATAATATTTTGTTGGTTTTCTATTTTTTATTTTCTGTTTGATTTTATTTTTATAGTAACCGAGTTTAAATTATGCATCTATTAAATTATTTAAATTATTTTGAACGCCAATAATATTACATATATATTAAGCAAACGGCAAAAACGGTTAAAAATTTTTCTTTTCATAAAGGATATATCATATTAAAACATTAACAACGTTTATAATTTTATGGGCGATAAAATATGCGATTTTAATCTAGATTTCAAGTATCATTTTATTCTGAATCACTGTGCATGATTTTATACACATTATTAGACTAGTTGTTTGTGGATCTAGTTCCTAATATAGCTTGCATTATCCCGTTAATCATTGCTGATATTTTTTACTTTGGATTCCATCAAGTACAGATATAATTAAAAAATTAATTTAATTACATAATATATTAAAAATATTATTATATATTATATTATTAGATATTATCAATATCGGTTATTTTTATTAAAAATAACTTATATGATCCATATTTTAAATTTTGAATTCTGGAGCGGGATCAATAAAACACTAATTTATTTTTGTTTGGACAGCTGCTGCTATCATCATCAGAAACAAAACGTACAATTTGTTAGCTATACAATACTAATTAGTTATACTATTTAATTAAGTAATTAGTATAACTAATTAGTTATACGTACAATTTGTTATTTATTTTCTTATATATTGTTATTTATTATTCAATTCATAAAATTTGATTTTTATTTAAAATTTTAATTTTTTATTTAAACTTGATATAAATATAAATTTTGTAAAACCTTATATTCTTATTTATTTTTATTTTTATTTATATAAATATTAAATACGAATACTCAGTTATATGATGATCTGATTTGTTCTGCTGACAAGTTTTTATTGACCTGTGGACTTTGCTTTCCCCGTAATATAATCACTGTCAGAAATACTGACAAATAGTATTTATAAACAGGATAATATCATAATTAAAGTTTGAATATTTATAAAGAATTTTTTAAAAGCAGTGTACTTTAAATATAATAAGTAGAAAATTGAAACAAAGCGATATTAGAAAACTAGAATATTTAGATATTAAGTTTTACAGAAGTAAAAACTTTAATAGTCAAATGCGGTTTTGCCGTATTTTCTACTATCAATAAATAAAAATTAAAAGTATATCCAATTTTTCTGACTTATGTGTTATTAGAAAAATCAAGAAAGTAAAGCCACTTGAAAAACTAATTGAGAAATATCATACAGCAAGTTTCCAAGCATCCAAGTGTCCGGTGATGATTTGCTCAATAAGCACAGAGGACAAGTATGATAACGATTTAATGATATTACAATATTAATGTTATCTAAATATTGATTGATGAAATAACTTTTGCATTGTTGGAATAATATTTTATTCAGAGTTAATATCTTCGATTTGATAATTGAGATTATCGAAAATGTGGTTCGATTGTCCTACGGTTAATGTAGAAGCAAATGTCTGTTTTGTAATAAATTCAGGATATTATAGTAAAAATAAAAATTAATAATGAAAAGTTGATATTTTTACTAATAAAGAATTTGAATTTGAATTTACTTTATTAAAATAAATAATTAATGTACCTTAATAATTTATTAATTTAGTTTACTTTAATAATTCTTGTTGGGCTATGCTAATCGCACGACTAAAAATTTATGAACATTTTGTTGAAATTCATAGTTTTGGGCGATATGAGTTAATAAAAAAAAGTTAATAACGAAAAGTTAAAAATTTACTTTATTAAAATACATAATTAATTTACTTTAATAATTTATATTAACTAACAAATATTTGTTAGTTAATGTACATGTATGGTCTTTGTTATCCATGGACTTTTGTTTTTGGTGCTTCAAACAAAGCAAAAATTTTGTTTCTATAATAATAAGAGCAATTTATTAATACCACTTTACCTTTCTGTATTGGGCATAACAAAACAGAAAGAATATAACTGATTTTCAAAACCTTCTAGGATCAATATCCGATAATGATAATTCTTTTAAGATCGAGCATTCAATGACGTGCAGTATACTAGTACATTCGTTTTTGCACATAATACAGATGCATGATACTGAACGTTCGTGATCTGGCATTCGAATAGCACAAGATTTATCGTGATAACCATGTACTGAGGCTCTCCAGATCAGGGGTAATTTTATGGCACATGCTTCTCTCCATTTTGTCTGTGTGAACACCGGAGTGAGGTAGTACTTCGAAGCGATTGAATT
This sequence comes from Pomphorhynchus laevis, assembly GCA_012934845.2. NCBI lineage: Eukaryota > Metazoa > Acanthocephala > Palaeacanthocephala > Echinorhynchida > Pomphorhynchidae > Pomphorhynchus > Pomphorhynchus laevis. The sequence continues at coordinate 76,808 of WNNJ02003179.1, forward strand.
CGTCTGTTGAGTGAACCTGCGCAGATTCATTGTAAATGCTGATGTGTGTTCGAGTTTGAGCATTGATCTTATTATTGTTAAACATGGTCCCAACAAAGAAAGTGTCGCAACTACCGACGATGAACATTTGGGAGATAACCCTACTATTCGCTTTATGAATCTCCATTGACACTTGTCTAACTGATTGAAATTAAATGCAGTTAAGTCTGACCATATAACTGATATATAGTATGAGATTATTATTACTATAGACCACCAAAAGAGTGCACAGGATCATACAGGGGCATCACAATATTAAAAATGAAAATATAAAGAAACTAAAATCAAACAAGACAAAAAATGTCAAAAAAGACAGTCAAAGAAAATTGAGAGCGCGTCCATATTGTCCTTCAACTTGTTTTTAAGAAGATCCTTCAAAGTCCTCCGATAAGTGGGCATCACAATTTTCATTGGGAGGATGTTCCATACTTCGAAAATAACGGAGAGCTGCTTGAAAAGATAGTGATCCAAGATTTCTTGCAGAAGAGGTAGCTACTATAAGTTCTAAATATTTGTGATGAAGGTGATTAGTAAACGACCATTTCGAGGAAAGAACTCCCAAGTAATCATATTCCAATTATTCGTTATTTATTATCAGTCTATCACACCGACATTAGGAAGCGCCTAAGCGAAATTTTAGTGCTTTTGATTTGCTTGTATTTACCGTTAACTGATTAGAAAGATAATAAGACGATAGATCTTCTAACGCAGTATGAACGGACGAGAGGTTTTTAGTTAATATTACCAGATCATCAGCATAGAGAGCACACGAGGCTTCACTCGACGTATTACAAATATGCGTCGGCAAATAATAAGATTTTCTTAACAGATACATACATAAGTCGATAAATACACATAAACACATAGTTCGATGAAATAACATTTTTCTACGTTCTATCTTCGCCAACAATTTCTTCTGACTTCTATACTTTCACGCCCTCAGATCCAGAGGGATCTGGAAGGGGGAACCAGCGCACAGCCTTCCTACTAAGCCATTCGGGGTCTCTCACCCCGTATTTTGTTGCTAATAAATAAAGACTTTGTTAACTAACACAGAAAAACATCAAAAAAATAAAATAAAATAGTATAAGACACAATCCGAGTTTAGACAATATCTTCTTTGCATCTTCTTCTTTGTCTTCCCTGCACTTACGGCCTCAAATCCAAGGTGATCTGAGCCCCCAACCGATCCAACACGCCGACTTCCGACTAAACCACCCAGGGTCTTTCACCCCCCCCCGAAGAGTCCAGTCGGCACGGCACGGACTATGCTGGGTAAACGAGAGACGAGGAGCTTAAGAAACCTTAGCCTTTGCTCTGGGGGACGTCCTCTCGAAAAGAAGACTAATCCCGAAATAGCCCAGGTGCCCCACAGGCGCACCTGAGTTTTTTCTTTCAATGACAGATGCTGGGCCCGTTTCAGAGCCCATCTAGCTTTCATCAGGAGACATTTAAGTTTATTCAGGTCATCATTGGCCGACCAGCTCACCGTAACGGTGAACCCCAGGTATTTTACTCGAATGGTGAAGACAGGGATTGGTTGATTAATCAAAATGGAGGAGAGGGCAGAGATTGCTAATCTCTTGAGCTTTTGCTTTGTTGCAGGGGCGCCATGAAAGACAACCACCTGCGATTTGGCGGAGTTTAAAATAAGATTGGACTTGGGTAACTGGTCTTTTAATCTTAAAAAGAAACGGCTGATGTCCGAGACTATGTCTTTGCACCTGCGTCCAGAAAACAGGGCTGTGGTATCATCAGCATATACCACTAGACGTTGTTCGCGTTTAAATATTTTAAAGAGTTCAATGGAGGCAGCAAGATATAAGATAGGAGAAAGTGGAAAACCTTGAGGAACACTTGTAATAGGGTAGAACTGACGCGCATTAGGGTCGTCTTCATAGTAAAATCGCTTGGTGTACAGCAGAATCTCCACCCTGTTCACAATTCTCGCAGGCAACCCGAGGGACCTGAGAGAAGTGATCACAAAGGAAATGGAGATACGGTCAAATACAGCAGAAAAGTCGAGGAAAACAGCCACAACTAAACGATAGCTATTCTCCCGACAAAACTGTTTCACTTCACCTACTGCTGAATGGGCCGAGTGACCTTTAACGAACCCATGAAAACCAGGAGGGATCAAATTACGCCTACTCAGGTAGTCGCAGATTTTACGCGCAAGCGCTTTTTCGTAAATCGACACGAGGGCATTTTGAATCGAAATGGGTCGCAGATCTTTAGGGCATGAGCAGGATTTTTTCTTAGGAATAAAAACACGCTTACTAATATTGATGCCTGCTACATCGGATGGGGAGGCTAAAAGCATGGTGACGGTTACCTCTCTTCTCTGATCAGCTGTCAAAAGCTGACAGACCCAAGAATAAAGTGGAGCGACGAATTTGGAGGTGCCCGGGAGTGGACCCAATGAGTTAAGGATATCCGTAACAGATAGATCCCTACACCTGAAGTTACCCGAAGGCGGGTTGGGTTGAGTTGATTGAGTGGCTCCATAGTTGTGTAGGTCTAGTGACTCCTCCAAAACTTTATCAAGGCCTACATTACCTATCCAACCCAATGCTCTATCCTTCCAGCAAACAAACTTCTCCTTCTTGAAAATCTTCCAAAAGGAAGATTGAGAAGGATTAAGACGAGTAATACTCGTCCAATCCCTACTCAGCTGGAACCTATATCTAGTGCTCCAGTATTCATTCAAGAGAGCCTGTCTGGCAGAAACAGAGATTAGGGAGATTAAGCAGTTTTGCTAGGACCTTGAGATTCATCGGAGTGGGATTGTATATACGACCTTTATAGGTAGTCGATAGAATCGCGGTAGCTTGCGAAAATCGGTAGGTATTAAATTTGGTCAGACTCCCATTTTCAATTATGGGAAAGAGTTGGAGAGCCGCTTGAAAGAAGACCACTCTGATTGGATCAAAGTGAAACCTCCTTTGAAGCAGCATATCTTCATAAATTCTCCAACGAATTAGGTCATGAGAGGTGGACAATTGCTGGCGCGATTGCTCTATGCAGAGGGGCTTTAACAACCACCTCGAGTGAAGCAGTAAAATATTGAGGACTGAATTTGTTGATATGCAATGAAAGGTAGGGGAAGGTGGTTTGTGAATAAGATAACCGTTCTTAGCTCTGCGAAGTGCTGCGTTGATCCAACGACCAGTTCTGTCGTTGAAGTCCCCCAGTATCATGTCATAACCGCTGTCAATAATACCATCCAGAAGGTTACGGTTTTTGTGAATCTCCCCTGGACGAATATAGACATTGGCTAGACTGAAGCGTTTAACGTTCTTACTAAGTGAAACTACCAAGCAAGACAGGGCTGGGCATGAGTAGTTTAGCAAGAGGGAGGACCTTAAGGAGCACTTAACTAAGGTCAAGAGTCCTTGAGATGAAGAGGAGTGAGGTGGGGTTATGTACGGAGTATAGTGGGAACAGATATGCTTTGGAATAAATCGAGTAATGTCCTGGGGGAGACGGATAGACCGCGTCTCCTGAAGGACTATAACATCTGCATCTCTACCAGATAAAAATCTAAGGGCGGAAGCACCTCTCGAGTTCCACTGAAGAATATTCAGTGAAAAAGGCTCACGAGTATTCTGCATTGTGATGGATTAGTTGGATGGGGGATTGCCAGCCTAGACAGATCTAGGAGCAGGAAGGTTTCTCTTCCTACCGCTAGCTCCATCTAGGGTTGGCACTTGCCCCTGGGCAGTATCATCATTTCCCTATTGTTTCTGCCTGATCAACTTTCCAATCTTGATTGGGAAGACGGCGTGAGCAGAGGCCCCCCCCCATTTGTTCGAGGTCTTGAGAGAAGAAACAGGAAGTTCTGGATTCACGAATAGATTTGATATAGAGGCCGCTATCAACGCTTGGACCTCTCTTTGAAACGAAACCAAACGCTGATCCATAATCGACAACAGCTCGCTGTCGTTCATCCTGGTTGCGGCTTGAGAAAAAGAATCAGGTGCCGGCTTAGACGGCCTGGAGGGTTTGATGAATAAAGACATATATTTCTTGAAATGCTCGCATTTCCTGCTCCACGCGGGATGCGCTCCTCCACAGTTGGAGCAGGCCAGATTATTTGTGCATTGAAGCGAGGACTCGGCGGAGGGGCAATCTTCATTGCCACATTTCCCACAGCGCTGGACCGCACTGCAGCTGGAGGTCTAATGTCCCCATTTGTGACACCTGTGGCAGTGCAAGTAGGTGTATTCTTCCTTGCCAACCACTCTAAACTTGAGGTTAAAACCCATAAAGTTGTTGCAGGCGGATTTTTCTAAGAGTTCAGTTTGCCTTATGACGGCTGAGCAGAATCCAACATTAATTGGTAGACCGTTCTTCCCCAACAGGGGACGTACGTTTTTTATCTTGTAAGTCTTACTAATGAGATGGATTTCTTCTTACTCCATCTGTGTAGGAAGATTACTTATTTTTAGGGAGGCCATAATAGGTTTACTCTCAAATTCAGCAATGTCGCAGAAGTTAGCGACGAAGTACCTCTCAAAGCTCTCCAGGAGGTCCTGGGTAGCGAAGGAAATTTTTATGCTGGTGTCAAAATATCTAACTGAGTTGTAGACTACACGGTTTTTCATACTATGTGCAAACTCTCTTAGAAATTTGTTGTATGGTGCATGTCTTTCTAAAGGCTTTTTTAAAATGATTATCCCCAAATTTGGAATCTTGGGGATCGGGGGAAGTAATTCCCCAAAATTCTCATCAATATAAGAAGATCCACTAACCTTGTTGTCTTGAATTGACGAATATTTTGTTTCTGATGATGCTATCTGCAGTAACGAATGGTTTTGCATCGCTACAAAAATATGCAACAGCGATAACACTATCGGACGATAAAAGCAATTGAAAAAATTAAAAAAATTCATAATTATCATGTGAAATAGAAAAACAGTATCTCCTTTAGGTTAGTTTTTTGATAATCAACTAAAGGAAAACACTATAGTTGAGAGCGAATCGAGAGTAATTCATGCGCAACAGTGAACGTATCGTATCTTCAAAGGAATTTGGAAAAGGCATTTTTTCTACAGAAATGATTGCAAAATTAAGCAAATAAGAAGATATAGAGGTAAATTATGGTACAAAAACTACTGATTAGAAGGTTAGTAACTTTTCAATTGTTACTGGAGATGAGGAGGTACTTGCTCCAATCCCAAAATTAAAAACCTAGCTATTATAAAGATAATTAAGCCTGTTGAAAGGCACCCTGATGTTTAACATATTCTTGCGCCCATTTGCGAATAAACTAACTAATAGAGTACTTTTTAATTCCATCAAATTCAACGAAATGGAAATTAAAATTTCATTTGCTACTTCCGATTTATTAAAAAGTTACTTGGAATTCTTTGAGTCATCGCTGTTGGAGTTTGGGACTCTATAGTCAAAACCCATTCTAGCCACGTTGAAAATTACAAATCTTCCATGTCATATGGAAGACAGCGATGTTGAATTTCTCAAAAAATGTTTAAAATCTCGAACCATTGCTCTATTATGGGTAAAGGGGTTATCCATTACCCATAGGCTTCTGTTCCGCACCATTGGTGCAAGTGAAAATGCTCTCAAAATCAGCCTGCAACCATTTTATGGGTTTTAATCTTTGATTCACGATTATCAATAAAAAGGAGTACACATATCCTCACTGTAGCCGGTGCCATAAATGGGGAACTGGTCCTCCAGCTGCTGCTTGCCTATGATGTATGGGGTATGTGGCTCTCCCACCTGTCAGGCCATGATGTCAGGCGAAAAATGTTTGGCTCCCCCATCCTGCTCCAATTGTGAGGGGAGCCATCCTGCCTGAGAAAGAAAGTGTAGTTATTTCAAATGCTATAGTAGCAAGTACAGTAAGTCGGCCCTACCAAATTCAGAATCCTTCGTTCATTCTACCTCCCGCATGGCGGATGAAGATCTTATGCGGTTGGTTGATCTGCGTGTGGATACCGCAATTAAGAAAATTGAGGACTTCGTCACTTCGATGCGATCAGCTTTCTGTACGAATCCTGTCCTCCCAACGTCTACGAACATTCCAGTATCTAAAAAGAGGGGGCTTCAGCTCATTCCATTCCCCTACCGAGCTCGGCAAATTGCACAAGGGCAAGAAGAATAAGGGAAATGAAGATACTACCCATGGGCAAGTACCTACCCTGAAAGTTGCTAGTGGCAACTTTCAGGGTAGGTACGAATGGGAACCTTCCCGTTCGTATCTCAGTCTATGTGGGCAATCTCACATCCAACTAGTCCATCACAATGCAGAGTACTCGTAAGCCTTTTTCACTGAATATCCTTCAGTGGAATTCGGGAGGTGATTCTGCCCTTAGACTTTTATCTGGTAGAGATGCAGATGTTATAGTCCTTCAGGAGACGCAGTCTATCCGTTTCCCCCAGGACATTACTCGATTTATTCCAAAGCACATTTGTTCCCACTATACTTCGTACATAACCCCACCTCACTCCTCTTCGTCTCAAGGATTCTTGACATTCTTTAAGTGCTCATTAAGGTGCTCCCCCCTATTAAACTATTCATGTCCAGCCATGTCTTGTTTATTAGTTTCACTCTGTAAGAATGGTAAACGCCTCAGTCTAGCCAATGTCTACATCCGCCCAGGGGAGATTCACAATAACCGTGACCTCCTGGATAGTATTATTGATAGCGGCTATGTCATGTTACTTGGGGACTTCAACGACAGAACTGGTCGTTGGATCAATGCAGCACTTCGCAGAGCTAGGAACGATTACTTTATTCACAAACCACCTGCCCACCTTTCATTGCACATCAACAAATTCTATCCTTGACATTTTACTGCTTCACTCGAGGTGGTTGTTAAAACCCTCTGTACAGAGCAGTCGCGCCAGCAATTGTCCACCTATCATGACCTAATTCGTTGGAGGATTGAGGAAGATACGTTGCTTCGAAGGAGATTTCACTTTGATCCGATCAGAATGGCCTTATTTCAGGCGGCTATCCAACTCTTTCCCATAATTGAAAATGGGAGTCTGACCAAATTTAATACCTACCACTCTTCGCAAGCTACCGTGATTCTATCGACCACCTATAAAGGTCGTATATACAATCCAACTCCGACGAAACTCAAGGTCCTAGCGAAATTACTTAACCTATCTAATCTCTCTGTTTCCGCCAGACAAGGCCTCTCGAATGAATACTGGATCACTAGATATAGATTTTAGCTAAGTAGGAATAGGACGAGTATTGCTCGCCTTAACCCTTCCCAGTCTTCCTTTTGGAGGATTTTCAATAAGGAGAAGTTTGTTGGAAGGATAGGGCATTGGGTTGGATAGGGAATGCAGGCTTCGACAACGTTTTGGAGGAGTCACTAGCCCTTCATAACTATGGAGCCACGCAATCACCTCAACCAAACCCGTCTTCGGGTAAATTCAGGAGTAGGCATCTATCTGTTACGGATATCCTTAACTCATGGGGTATACTTCCGGGCACCTCCAAATCCGTCGCTCCACTTTATTCTCGGGTCTGTCAGCTTTTGACAGCCGACCAGATAAGAGAAGTGGCCGTCAAAATGCTTTTAGCCTCCTTATCCGATGTAGCAGGCATCAATATAAGTAAGCGTGTTTTTATTCCTAATAAAAAATCCTGCTCATGCCCAAAAGATCTGCTACCCATTTCAATTCAAAATGCCCTCGTGTTGATTTACGAAAAAGCGCTTGCGCGTAAAATCCGCGACCATTTAAGTAGTCGTAATTTGATCCCTTCAGGTTTTCATGGGTTCGTCAAAGGTCGCTTGGTCCATTCAGCAGTTGGTGAAGTGGAACAGTTTTGTCGGGTTAATAGCCATCGTCTAGTTGTGGCTGTTTTCCTTGACTTTTCTGCTGCATTTGACCGCATCTCCATTCCCTTTGTGATCTCTTCGCTCAGATCCCTAGTGTTGCCTGCGAGAATTGTAAACGAGGTGGAGATTCTGCTGTACACCAAGCGATTTTACTATGAAGACGACCCTGATGCGCGTCGGTTCTACCCTATTACGGGTGTGTCCCAAGGCTTTCCTCTTTCTCCTATCTTATATCTTGCTGCTTCCATTAACCTATTCAAAATATTTAAACGCGAATAACGTCTTGTGGTGTACGCTGATGACACCACAGCCCTGTTCACTGGACACAGGTGTAAATACGTAGTCTCTCACATTAGCCGTTTCTTCTTAAGATTAAAAGACCAGCTACCCCAATCCAATCTTATTTTAAACTCCGCCAAATCGCAGGCGATTGTCTTTCATGGCAACTCTGCAACAAAGCGTCAATTTAAGAGACTAGCACTCTCTGCGCTCTCCTCTGTATTTGCCTCTGAACCACTCCCCACCTTTACAAGTCGATTAAAATACCTGGGGTTTACCGTTACGGTAAACTGGTTGGCGAAAGCTGACCTGGATAGATTCAAACGTATCCTGAAGAAGGCTAGGCGGGCCCTGAAACGAGCTCAACATCTGTCATTGAATGGGAAAACGCAAGTGCGCCTTTGGGGCACTTGGGTTATCTTGGGTTTAGTCTTCTTTTCTAGAAGGCTTCCCACAGTGCAAAGGCTAAGGTTCCTGAAGCTCCTTGTCTCTCGTTTACCCAGTATAGTTCGCCTCGATTGGATTCTTCGGGGGGGGGTGAAAGACCCTGGGTGGTTCAGTCGAAGGGCGGCGTGTTGGATCGGTTGGTTGGCTCAGATCCTCCTGGACCTGAGGCCGTAAAGAAAAAGTGAATTGAAGAAGACTTCTATGAATAATTTAAAATTATGGTTGATTTTTGACTTATTGACTTGTTTTGTTGTTGATTATGTCTTCATTTAACCCTTTTGTTTTTTAAGAAAACCTTTATTTATTTATTGACTATCGTTGAGCTTCTTCCTGTAAAAAAGTTACAGAGTTTTGCAATAATTACCTTAAACGTCCTTCCTCAGAAAGAGGAATGCTTTAACAAAGTGTTACTGCCTTTTGTTGTAAATTACAAAGATATAGTTGTGTTCAACTCGGCCAGGGTAAACAAGGAAACACCGAATTTCCTTTATAACACCGGATTTGGCTGATGAAAATATCCGTTTCATTGCAAACACTATTCTTTGGACTAACTTGAAGTTAATAATAATGATAATAATTTATTTAATGTGGTAAATGCGTGACAGCTGCACACTTACAAGTCCACTAACAAAAACACACAGCAGAAGTCATACATGTTTATTAATTAATTGTCTAAATGACATCGGATTAGGCGTTTGAAGAACGGCATTGATGCTGATTGACGGATATGAATGGGCAGATGATTCCACGAGAGGAGCAGCCATAAAGAAGGAGCCGAAGCCAAAAGAGGTAGAGTAGTTTGGGACATGCAAAAGAAGGGAATTACGGGAACGCAAGGAACAGTAAACAGGACGAGAATTGTCGAGAAAAGGAATGTTGAGAAATTAATGGGTATGAAAAGTTATAAGGCGAAAAGCACTGAAAAGAAGACGAATTTGAACACGACAATAAATGCTAGGCAAATCGAGAGAAGCAATACGGTGAGATGTACGATCAATACGACGAATAAGGATGAGTATTCGGACGGCTGCTTTACGATGCGTTGTAGTGGAAGAAGAGTGGATTTAGGTGAGTTGGAAAATAGACTCAGACAGTAATCAAGTCTTGAGAAAATAAGAGAAGATATGAGAGTCATACATAAAGGGAAATCGATCAATCTACGAATTTGACGGAGGTTGCGGATTATCAAAGTAGATGAGCGTACTTTATCTCTAACGAAAGGTTTAAATGGAAGTCTGTTGTCGAAATGGAAGCCTAGGAAAACGAGATTGTCAACGATATGAAGAATTGTAGAATTTAATGATACGGAGGGAGGTTCCACACCGAAGCGTCGAGGAAGGATCCACATAATTTTGGATATATTAAGATTCAAAGAAAGGCGAAGCGAAGAAAGATGATTGAAAATTGAGACCTAATAGTTGGAAGCATAAACACTATGATCATGAATACGATAAGCAGGTGCATGATTATAGATGATAATGTCATCATCATATTGCATAACATGGAAGTTAAATGTATGAGAAATAGAAGACAAATCCGCGATAAGAAGAGAGAAAAGCAAGTGGCCTAATACGGAGCCTTGTGGAACACCGGATGGGAGAGAGAAGAGTTAGAACAAACGCGAAAAGTACGGTTTGATAGATATGAAGAAAACCAAGTCACAGTGTGTAAAGAGAAGCCATAATCATGACGAAGGCGATGGAGAAGAATCGAGTGATCGACGATGTCAAAAGCAGATGAGATATCAAGAGAAACTGTGACACTACATAATTTATGATCGCGCGAGATGAGTAAGTCGTTATAAACTTTAAGACATGCAATTTCGGTAGAGTAATTAGAGCGAAAAGCGGCTTGGAAGGGAGGAAATAAGTTAGAGGAAAATATACATGCATTAACTTGCTTGAGAACAAGACGCTCAAGGAGTTTGGAGAGGGTTGGAATAGTGAGATAGGACGGTACGAAGATGGTAGTGAGGGGTTAAGAGATTGCTTTTTGAGGATAGGACAAACAGTGGCGCATTTCCAATAGGAAGGAAATGTGCGCTTGCGTATAGACAAGTTGAACATAGTGGTTAGGTAGGGTGAGATAGATGAGCAAATATTTTTAAGCAAGTGAGTGGGAATTGGATTAGAAGGATATGTTTTATTAAATAAGAATAGAAGAACCGAAGAAACTTCATCAGACGAAACGGAAAGAAGGTGGAATAGCTCTGGGAGGGAAGTATTTAAAGATAAGAGAGGATACAAGGGGCATATGGGTGGAAGATAAAGTAAATTGGATAGCTTAGATTCTAACAACAGCTACCATCACGATAGAAAGATATAAAATTTAATTAGTGTTTTATAAATTATGCTTTAAAATTCAAAATTTAATAATATTTTAAAATTATTTAACATAATAAATAGGCGTTTTTACCACAATCCTTATTTCTCTTATAGAAAATAACAAGAAACCAAAAGCCAAAACCTGATGTAATCCTAACGGTTGTGATGAGTGTCATGTTACATTATCCGGGCTTTAATATAATATTTCGATACTTGTAGTAATTTGATATTTTAATTTATTATTAGCAAAATTACAAGTCCAATGTACCATTTTTACAAATGCAAAATAAAATACTATTTTAAGTTTTTAGATGGAACGGAGTGCTGAATCTAGCCATTCGTTTACTACAACGACCACAACTAATGAATCACGCCTGATACTGCGTCTTCAGGATACGCGTCCAAACGAAGAAAATAGAGTAAGATTTACAAACGACACAGTTGATAATGAGCATTTAAACAAAAAGAAATCCAAGTGCTGTTGTATATTTACAAAATCTTCAAAATTGAAGGGTGAGAACAGTAACGAAGAAGATCAAGATAATAAAAACGACGACGGCAACTCCGGAGAATGTGATCACTGCAGCAATCATAGACAGTCAGATTTCCAATCGAACGAAAAATCCACATCTAGTCGATCCGTTAAAGTTTTACCAAAATCAAACTAATGAATTCAGACAGTTACTATGCCGAATCAAGATTAAATAATACAATTCTTCGTTGAAAGGGATTATAAGGTTTTGAACAGATTGTTGTAAGAATATTGCATCTTTATTTACGATGCGTCGCTACAATTTGTCAACTGATGATTAAGCGATCTTAAATATTTTTAAAAGTACTAAATATGATACATTTATCAAGTTTGTTAGCATTACATATTTAAACATTAACGTGTAATATTATCTTTTTAATAAAAAAAATAAGTGAAAAATTATAATATAATTTAATAAAAACCAATATTAGAAATATATATCCATCCTGATCTGTATATAAACTTTGGAATTTCCAGGAACTATCAGGTATAATTAAAGGACAAATTATTCGTTTAATTGTCGATTTATTATACCTGATATATTTAATTATACCTGCGTTGTCGTTTAATGATACCTGATAGTTCCTGGAAATTATTAAATTTAAGAACTAATATGCAAAAATTAAATGATAATATTATGCCTATAATAAAGCTGACAATATGATATTTAAATATTATATTAGCTCTATTGGTAATTATATAAATTTTTCAATTGTTTATGATAATTTACAGTTTTTAATTTTCTAAACGATTAATTCATTTAGTTCTAGGTTTTTATCTTTTACCTTTATTTTATCAACTATAGATTTTGTTTGAAGCACTTGTTTCTCAAATAATAAAAAATTATTTTTATCTTTGATAGCAAACATTTTGTCTTCTCCTTTTTGTTTCTTTATTTTTAAAAGCTTTTTTAATTATTTGTTTCAATTTTAATATAGTTTTCTTTTTGCTGTTTATAATTTCATAAGGAAGCACACTTATTTTAAATATAAAAGAAGTGTGGCTATATTTTAGTTTCAGTTCATTCAGTATAACAATCCTGTTAAAAGTAATTTTATTTGCTATTTTTTGATATTTTTTATGTATTATTAAATGGTATAAATGGCTCAACTTGGTAGCGATTATCGAATTCCTGATAATAACAGGAATATATCGAAATACTAGCTGTGTATTTTTTTGGATAAACCACTTCGTTTCATTAATACGCCAGCAGATGTTCAGAATTTCAGCTAGCAGAAGAGAAAGAGCATAAAGCTAATAAAAATTAAAGTTGCAAAAAACCGTCACTTTGTAAGGTGTACGACATTTCTCAAATGCAGTTCAACATCCCTTAAATGTGTCCGTCCAAGGATGTTTTCTTTTAAACGTTTTTTATTCATGTTAATATAAAAAGTCATCTTTATTAGCCTGTACCTGTCAGCGTAAAGAATGTGGCTGTAACATCTTAATTGTGTTTCTTGTAACTTATCGCATATAGTGACTACATTAAATATCGTACCTAGGAATACACATTTTCTGTCCCTTCTATCCAAACAGGATTACGAATATCACATGAAACATATTCTAAAACATCTTCCTCGGTTGTACCCAATAGATTATTTAGCTCTTTATCTTTCTTGATGAATATTCTTTTTTTATTTATACTATTCCTAACTACAACATTAATATATTCAGAACGACCAAATAATATTGTAAATAGCGACTCATTAAGGCAAAATGTATTGAAATCACACGATTATAATCGCAAGTGATTTGTTCTAGAAGGTTAATTCATCGCTCTTCATTGTAAGCATTATTTTGGCTAGATATATGTTTTTGAATATATTTAGTTAAGGTTTGCTTAAACCTTCCTATTTGGCCTTATATCTGTGAATGACGAGGCATGCCTCTCAAATGTGCTATATTAAAACGAGAACACATCAAAGCGAAATCTGAATTAACAAATTCTTTACCATTATCGCTCTGCATTTTAAATAAAGGTCCGAGGACATGAAAAGTACTTTCAAATTTTTTAAAGACTTTTTCAATTTTTTAGATTTTAATGGACATATGTGTATTAAGAAAATACATATAATTCTGTCAAGATCCTGCGCTAGCCATTATTTTCTTCTCTCTCTATACTCTCAGATAACTTAGATCTATCATTAACCTTTCCCAAGTTTGTTTAGCACTATGTGTGAAAATTTTCCTTGTGATTTAATTTCTGTGTCGAGATGACTTAGCACATTCAGAACATACTTTTTGTATGGTATTTTCCACTAATAGAAAAATACAATTTATTGCATAAGCCTTCAAAATAAGTTTCAAAATTCGTATAAAATTAAGAATTTCATAAACCATCGGTGAGCAATGAACTGTCGGTAAAAAAGATTATAGACGAGTACAATCGATAAAATAAAGGAAACTTAAAATTTCGAGTTTACTAAAATGTTTCTATGTGTGCAACTTAAATGATATTGCTTTTTAAAAAAGCTATCCGTACGATGACTACGTAACTGGGTCCTTGCCGATTGAGTTTCATGCCGCAGAGGGGTAAAAATAATTCACCGCATTTAAATATAAAAATTAAAATTTGCCCTTCACACAAATAGCAAAAAAAAACATCTGGTCAGCACAATTACTTTCATCATTTTGATTAGCTGATGTATAGCTTTTTTCATTGATATATTAAAACATTTGTAAATTAATTTAAGTATTGAAAATGCATTTATTTCTTATAGTTTTATAAATTTACATAAAGCTATAAGATGATTACAAGGATTGTTTACGATCCATGTTTACATGGATCGTGGTATTTCGAGCAGGAGGTCGATTATCACGAAAAAGCTCCCTAACTTTTAATGATGTTCCACTTCAGACGGTATCTCAATTTTGTTATCTAGGAATGAGGCTTACCAGTCGTTGGACTTTTTCTGATCATATTGAATGTGTTGCGTGTAAAGTCGCTTCTCGAGCTTGTACATAACAGCTTTTATCTTTCGCCACATACGATGGTGAATTGAAATTCTTCGGTTAATGCTAATGCCAATTGTGAGCTATATTTTATCTGCAGTGTGGTCAGATCGCACAACGTCAAATTTCAAGCAATTAGATAAAATAAAATGAACATTTTTAAAACGGTGTTTTGCTGCATTTACCAAGGTATCCTCTTCAATGTTAGCGTCTATATTAGATGAGCAACTATTGTACTTTCAAATAAAGGAATCACTGGCTTTGGTTGAAACTCATTCATTCGCGGCTCACATGGATGCATAGCGCGCTAAATTATTAGCTGTTGACACCTCTGATATAATGTCTACTGGAGATATTTTGCCCAAACCTATGGCGACAAGGTTCAAAAGAAAAACGAGCTTGTACTATCATGATGTCGTTGGATGACTTTCTTCCGAATTTTGTCAGAATCGTCTTATGTGCCATACACGCACGGGACCCTGCGTTTGTAAGTTTTGTCACGAACCCTGAAGGTTCGTGACAAATATTTATCAAATATTTATCGAATAAATACATTCTCGGATAATTATTATAATAATTATCGACTGACAAATTATTATTACACATGTAATATGTATAATATTGGAACAAGAAACTATTTGTTTAGCTATGGTATATTAAAATTTTATTCCCGTATTGTATACAAAATTATGTGAAAACGTAAAGAAACTCTTTAAATCAATGATTCACCAATATAAGCTTATAACAAAACTAAAATCAGATATTACGTTTCTAATATGTATAATAATATGACAAATAATATTATTATTAATGTTTCAACATCACATAAAAGTATGGCTTAATTGGCTGGTTAACTGCAGAAAAAAAGAAAATATAATAAAAATATCATAAATACGGAAAAGCAGCTTTCCCCATGGCATCCTCCATTTTCGTAATTTTTTTGAATTCGTTGATATTGCTACTGCACACTGTTGACTCTCCAAGCCTATTCCACAGAGATACAACTCGCCGATCAAATTAGACAGCTCGTAATTTTCTTTTCCTTACACGTCGCAGTGTTAAACCATGGCCTTGAAGGATATTGGATGAGCGCAAATGAAGACAATCTCGAAGTGGATGATCCGATTCATTAAGAATTTGCCAGACCAAACTCATATCGATGTACCGGCGGGTCCATGTGACAGTCTCAAGTTTAAGTGCTTTTAATCGATCAGGATACGACAAAAATTTCAGTTGCGGTGCTAGCTTGGTAGCTCTATGAAGTACCCTCTCTGAACTAACATGTTCTTTTGAATTTTGAGGATACACACACGGCGCAGCATATATAAGACGGATCAATAATAATATATATGTTTAATATATATGATATATTAAAATATATATTAATATATTTATATTAATATATTAATATATATGACATATTAATATATAATATATTTTAATATATATGCTTAATAAATAATATAATATGACAAACGTTGTTCCGGTTGCTTATTCCTTGCGTAGAAGGTAAGTTTTGAACAAAGAAAAGCCTTAGCCAGTTAATAGCGCTGTTTTCATATGCACTGAGGGTTATTGCTTTTTTCAAACTTTCATTCCTTTATGGAATAATTTTTTGGTGAAATATGCAAAAATCAGTACTTTAAAAAATTCAATTGAACGTGTTGATATTGCAATAGTGCTAGTCAAATGTGATTTTCCATGATCGTGTAAAGGAGATTGCATGTTAATATAACATGAGACACTGCACTAGTGATTAAGTAGCCTGATAATGATAAACGTTTGAAAAAATACATGATTAATTTTTAAAAAAAGTTTAATTTAATGTTTTGTAAATTGATATAACACAACCCAAGATTAACTTTAATGTCAATTGACTTTCATTTGATGTAGCGACATATGTAAAGTAATTGTGACCCCAAACATTCCCATGATATCTTAAGAAACGTTCCATTAATAATTGAAACTTGTAAAAAACTGCATTTAAAATAAAAATTAAACTACTCTGAGTAATCACGCAAATGATGCACGCCATGCATCGATCTGAGCCGCAAATGAATGGGTTTCAACCAAAGCCACTGATTCCAATATTTGAAACGACAATGTTGGCTCATCTAATATAGACGTTAACATTGAAGAGGATACCTTGGTAAATACAGCAAAATACTGTTTTAAAAATGTCCATTTTATTTTATCTAATTGCTTTAAATTAAGATAAAATGTCCATATTATGATGTAGCGACATCATAAAGTAATCACGCAAATGAAAAATTAAAATTATTTACTAAAAAAATTTCAATATATTAGTAGCAAGTCGACTTCCGTGTGCTTTTCACGTATTTCTTTTTTAATTCTTTAACATTTTGTATATAAATATTGAAACCAAAATAAATTCTAACGGCTTTATAGTTATTCGGAAAGTATTGTTACTTTTCTACGATAAATCCAAAGTAATGATTAATCCAGATCGTGGATTTGGCTCGTTTTTCTCGTCAAATGTAGATCAATTTCTGTCATCTAAAAAAGACGACGACTCGATATCTGATGAATACTTGCAAGCAGTTACTTACTATTCTCAAGTGAAAGATCAACGTTCACGTTTGATTGAAGCGTTGTTTCCCACACTGCGTCAAGATGTCGCATATCTCAACCACGGAGCTTTTGGATTAACACTTGGACGTACTTTAAACTCAGCACATTATTACCAAAATTTGGCAGAAGTAGATCCTTGTAGATTTTACGATAGATGTTACTTACCATTAGCATGCAGCCGTCAGAAATTGATGGCGAAATTTTTGAAATGTGATTGCAAGTCATTTGTGTTCGTTCAAAACGTAAGTACAGCTATATCATCAGTGTTCTATACGATGCAACTTAAATATAGGCCGCTAAAGGTTCTCTGTCTCTCGTGCACATATGGTTCAACTATGAAATTGTTAAAATCCTCAAGTATTAATGACAATCGATTAATTTCCCCTACAATTATTAATATAGACGCGATAGAAGACAGTGATCAATCAATACTTGACATTGTCACCGATGCCTTAGAAAATTGTGAATACCATTTAGCTATTTTTGACCACATCACAAGTCAGCACGCCAGAACTTTGCCGATATTAGACTTGCATCGTATATGCCGAGCAAAGAATGTAATCACGCTTGTCGACGGAGCACATACACTGGGAACAATCATGCCCAGAAGCGATATCATATTTACTGACCTGGCTGATTTTTACATCACGTCCGGTCATAAATGGTTATGTGGACATAAAGGTGTTGCATTACTGTTCTTTAATCCAAATCTTGATATGGTTAGTTGTAGTCCGATTTCTGTTATTAGATCTCATGGACAAGATCTTGGCAGTCAATCAGAGTTTGCATGGACAGGGCTCCGAGATTATAGCGCAATCCTTTCCCTCGTGGATACGTTGGCATTTTGGGATACATTTGGTGTTGCGGAAGTACTTACAACGAATCACAATCTATGCACTAACGCGTGTGAATATCTATCACGCTTATGGGAGACAGAGATTCTGCACATATCGGGATCGATGGCAACTATAAGATTACCATCATTTGTCAGTGAATATGCTAAACGTCAGCTAAAAATTGAAAAACTTTGCTACGATCATGCTGAATTTATTCAAGATCAATTATACAATAATAAAATAAAATCAATTCAAGTTTCAATTAAATTACATATACCTCTCAAAAATACAGAACATTCGTTTCTGTATGTTAGGATTTGTGCCCATATTTACAATACCATGGATGAATATCACCATTTAGGTAAGACCGTTTTGAATATGAAAAGTATGTCTTAGTCACATCAATATAAGATTACCAACATTTGTCAGTGAATGTTGGTAATCCAACATTCACTGACAAACGTCAGCTAAAATTGAAAAAACTTTCATCATATTAATTACCAAAATTGATTCCCTGTTTTATTTTACAATGAGAAAATAAACCTACATTTTATTCTGTCACTAATTTGGTTTCGGTTTATTTATTTCTCCTATTTAGCCAATTACTTAGTTGATACAGACAAAATAGCTGCATGGCTATAGTCTTGTATGTTATAATAATAAAATAATACTTGAAAAATAAGTAATAATTATCTTGAATATATCTAATGCTTTTAATTATTATTAAAATATAAATCGTTTGCAAGTTGCAGACCACCCAAAGTAGCTAATTATAAATATTATATCCGGGCAAATTACGAAACCTGCAAAGTAGTCGTTAAAATACTGACTTCGAAAATACAATCGGCACAAAACTGTCGTGCTAGACCAGCTCGATTTATTATTATTATACATTCAACAACATACGAGCATTAGCTCAAATAGCTGGCTCACAATAAGTTCGTAAATAAATTAATTAGTTATTAAAATAAGGAAATGCAACACGAAACATTGCTTGATCCATTCGTAGTCTTCTTTTAAAGGTATTAAGTGAACTGCATCCAACGGTGTCTGCATCAAGGTTGTTGCAAAGCTCAACAATTCTTCTATCAAATTGCATCGCGCCCAATTTCTGTACTCTGTTTCTTCGAATAGTTAAAGAATGACCGCGAATAACATTTGAACCACGTAGTTGAACCCTACTCCGAAGAGGGTGATGAGGACGTTGGAATAAATGCCAAACAAGGCACATATCCATGTACCAACGGGTCCATGTGACGGTCTTAAGTCCTAATGATCTCAGTATATCTTCATAAGGCAGCAACGCCAACGTTGGTGCTAGCTTTGTTGCTCTGTGAAGTACACTCTCTGATTTCTTATGTTCAAGCACAGTACGTGGGTATACATCCGGACCTGCATATAACAATCTACTCAATACATGTGCTAAAATCAGAGGCCGAAGAGCAGTCGGATTAACGCGAACAAACGCGCGTCGAATCATACCTATCATTTTATTGGAGTTGACACAAGCTTGATCAGTGTGCTTTTTAGTTGATAAATTAGAGGTAACCCATACTCCTAAATCTTTGTAACTATCGACACTTTCCACAATACAGCCCTTATATGTGTAACAAGCTGATGTTAGTTGCTTGCGAGCATTACCAATAATACGCATGTGTTTGCATTTCGAAACATTTATCACAAGCTTGTTTGACGCCGCCCACAACTCCACATTATCTATGTCAGTTTGCAAATTATCAACATCCTCAAATTCTATGTCAGTTTGCAAATTATCAACATCCTCACATGAATGAATGGGCCGTTATATTTTTAAGTCATCTGCATACAAACATGATCGAGAGCGAATGCACCCAGGCAAATCGTTAACATAAATGCTGAATAAAAGCGGACCCAAAACTGAACCTTGAGGTACTCCAATATGACATTCTCTAGACACAGACAATGACCAATCGATTTGTTAAATTTGTTAAATTTTTAGTTATTTATAGTAGCAAATGTTATTACAAGAAGGAATAAAAAACGTGAAAAGCAAACGTTTTAAAATTTGAACTGATTTTGTTGATGAAATTGAAAGTATATTGAATATAAGGGATATTATTATGTATACTGGGCTTTGACCGAAAATGGCCGTTCTGCCCGTTTATTCTACAACACAACACATTAAAAACAAAATATCAGTAACGATTAATGTAACGATTAATCTGTAACGATTTGTTTAAACTTGTTAAATTTTTAGTTATTTATAGTAGCAAATGTTATTACAAGAAGGAATAAAAAACGTGAAAAGCAAACGTTTTAAAATTTGAACTGATTTTGTTGATGAAATTGAAAGTATATTGAATATAAGGGATATTATTATGTATACTGGGCTTTGACCGAAAATGGCCGTTCTGCCCGTTTATTCTACAACACAACACGTTAAAAACAAAATATCAGTAACGATTAATCCAAGGATAAAGTTTTCTAATTTAGTCTTGATCCGCATGTATTATCCAATTGCTGACCTAAATCTTGAATTGACTTTGATGATGCAGCCACGATGTCATGTGACATTGAGTTCCATAACTCTAACGCTCTGTAAGACAATCGCGATACCATTATAAACCTTCCAATTTGTCTTGTGCGTAACATGAGTGAATGGCTCCTATGACTTTTGTCGGACATTCATTTCAACACAGTAGCTTGAATATGTATCGTCTTTAATATATGCCACATCGTAAGTAGATTCCAAACGAGTAATCTGATATCATACGTATCGAAGTAAATCTATTATTATAACTATTCATTTCACCTCCTAGAATGAGTTTGCTGCTACGCATTAATTTTTTCTCCAGGCATCTCATTTAACTTATCGTGGAAGGGAACGACGCTTGGGTGGCATAATATTCGATGTGATGACGATCTAGCGCGTTATATAGTCAAACAAAACACTGGAGATACTGATAAAAAAACACGGATTTTATTCAGATAAATCATATTTATTGTGGAACTGAAGTCTACCAGTGTCCATTCTAGTTTTCAATATCGATTGCATAAGTATTCCAAGATCACGAACTTGATTTGTCGAAATGATTCTACAGTATCCGACACTTTAAAGCCGTATGTGTGAGCACTTTGAAGTGTTTAATAATAGGTCAATGTTAATGCTCCACGTATGGAATCCTATTAATATCACGCTGTAAGCGGATATGGCTTTTTTAGATAGGACCTCACACCATATTTTTATGTCGTCAGCAAAATCTAAACAAGGACAGTGGAGTAGATTCGGTAAACTGTTCATGAATATATAAAACAATAAAGGTCCTAGTACAGTACCGTGATGAGCATATAACATCCACTGCCTTACCCTGGACGTGGATTGAATCCAAGATTCACGGGCAGTCAAAATGCTCGTAAGATAAGAACGTCCTTTTCTGAAGCCATAATGCATAGAGCTATGTTGGCCTGTGACGCTCAAATGCTCGACTATGTAATCGCAAATAATCCTTTCGAGTACCTTGACCATATGACTTGTAATGATTATAGCTCGATAGTTGTCAACTATACGGCAGTCACCTTTTTTGAACACCGACACTACTAGTGCACACTTCCATTCAGAACAAAGGATGCCTGAAACAAGCTAGTGATTGAAGGAACCAAATGTTGACTTAATAATTTAAGTAAATATGGATGGCTATCATCGCGGAATGAAGAAGATGAAGACGACAATTGTGATAATCTTCGTACCACATCCTTTTGTTGATTATAATGGGAGCACTTTAACACTAAGGGAAACTGATGCTCCGAAGGGTATCAGCTACACTAGAGCTAGCATTGCATAGATCGAATGCATTAGCAAATTCATTAGCAATGTCTGAGAGGGAATCAAGCAACTTTCCGTTTGAGGATAACCTATTGATTTAAAAATAAGAAGGTGCATCTTGATGAACGTATGTCCAAAACCGTTTGCAATAACTACTTAAAGATTACACAATTTGGCCCTCATACTCCATACGTTTCAGCACTCAGCCGTTTATATGCATTGCGAGCAAGTTTGAATAGAGTGATCAAATTACCTTTGTGCCGACATTTTATGAACAAATCCTTGCGTCTCTTTAGATCTTCCAGGAGACTACTGTCTTACCATGGAGGCTTCCTACGAAAAAATTTTCGAATTACTTTACGTAGAGCAATATCATCAGATATCCGAATGAGTAAATCTCGAATGAAACGCCAACGTTCCTGGTTACCAACATCACCACACAAAAAGTTAAGCGAGGAGCACGTTGTTGTAACGCATTCACATCAACATGATATCATGACCGCTTCATCAGTGCAGACTCATCATCGGTATCACCAATATCTGATGCAAAATTCAGCCTAAAGAGCAGAACGCAGTAATCACTGGACCCAAAAAAGGTTGTGCTGTGGATCACATACCTGACCATATTTAAAAAAAATACAAGATCTTGTAGAGGAGAATCCTTCACTAGCAAATCTGATAGGCACTGATAGTGATGAATTAGTAATATGATGCATACCAAGAACTCCCATAGTTTCGTATAGTCACCGAGGCAGTTACTTACAATGCTGTTGACTTTTTCGTCTACCACTATGGTCAGTAAATTAAAATCACTAAATAAAATAGACCCGACAAAGGGTGATTGATCGTACTACATACTCTAGTTAGAATATGCATCACCTCATTATCTAATTAGCTTATTTAGATGTTCGATAAAAACTCTAAAAGAAAGGCGAAGGTTGGATATAACTAGATCAACTAAAAGACAACTCTATGTTCCTCCCTGATGTGAAAGTCTCACTATGTGACTAATAACTCTCCTATTTTGGAGATAATGAGCTATTCATTTATCTCTCATAGGAGGAAACTTATATGAACGTACCAAATCATAATTGAAACCTATAATTGATATTGCTCTATTAAGATTGACATAAGATTAGAATATTGATGAAGGCTATGACATAAACACGTGAAAACCGTTGCGACAGGAGAACGTGCAGTTGCACGCGGAATCAATCAGTCGATGCGGATGAGACTGCTCATGTCATAAGTGGACGCCAACACATAAGCGACCTTCACCGGACAACTCGAAAATCCTGAATTACGAGGTTCTCTTATCCCTCAGAAATTCGACGATTTAACTCATTCCTAACTTCCCTCAGCACTTTTTTGTATTGACTAATCAATACGAAAACGAACTTGATATCCACTCAACACTTAACTTGTTGAAAACAGACATCACGAATCAAGTCTGCTCAATAGTTTCAAATACAATACAATCCCATGCCAACCACCGTACTTAAATCCATATGCTCATCGATATCTACTTTCCTCACTACCTTGTTTAACACGTCCATCCGCAGTCGTATCTTCCCTTTACACCAGAAATCGGTCATCGTTAATCCCCTCCTTAAGAAACAATTGCTCGACACCTCCATTCTTTCTAGCTATCGCCCTATTTCACTCCTCCCTACTCTTTCCAAGATCTTAGAACTCCTTATCTTAATACTAATCAACGTTTATCTCTCTTCATCCAATCTGCCCCTTCCTTTCCGATCCGCTTTCCGCTCTAATCACTCCACATAAATCGCCTGCATGAAATTTTACAACGACCTACTCATTTATCGTGACAAGGCTCTATATAGTGTTATCATCTCTCTTGACCTCACAACCGCCTTCTACATTGTCGACCACTCCATACTCCTTTCTCGCCTTCGTTATGATTAGGACTTTTCTTCCTCCTCCGTAGCATGGTTTGCTTCATACCTATCCGACCGTTCTTTTCGCATCTGTACAAATTCATCATCCTCTCCTCCCATATTTATTTTCTGCGGGGTCCCCAAAGGTTCAGTCCTAGGTCATCTGCTTTTCTCTCTTCTACTTGGCGATCTCTCTCCGTTTATCAAACCTTACGCCTTTAACGTCATGCAATACGCCGATGGCATCTTCATCTATGCTCATGTACCCGCCCATCACATATACAATATCGGCATTTCTGCCTCCAACTGTCTTTCTTCTATCTACAAGCGTCTCTCTCATCTGCGTTTCATTCTAAACCCAGACAAGTCCAAAAAATGTGAATCCTCCACCGTCAACCTAACATATATCCTCATGTATCTTTCGCCTCATAAATCATCCCCATAGTCCACAATCTCACTTTCTTAGGATTCCATTTCTATGATCACCTTTCCCTTTAACCCTTCGTCCGCGACAAAGTCCGCTCGTCTAACTTAATTCTCCGTGACATCCGCCGTATCCGCCCCTTATGGACTTTTGTTCTTGTATGCATATTCTTTCATTGCCTCTCTTCCCTAAAATCGATTACTGCCTTAGCCTTTTCGCCAATTCTCCAAAATCCATCATCCTACTCCTACAACGCATCAGAAACTCCGTCGTTCGAGTGCTCCTACGTCTCCGTCGTTTCGAGCAAACATCTACATATCTTGCCCAACTCACCTGGCCCACCATCCAAATCCGCATTCAGCTTCGCCTGCTCGTCACTTTTCATCGCATCGCTGTCGGCTCCCCGTCGTTCATCAACCTCGCTTTTATAGACGACGCTCACCCTCATCTTTATCGCTGCGTTCCCGTCATTCCCTCTTACTT
The DNA here is from genome assembly GCA_012934845.2 of Pomphorhynchus laevis. Taxonomy (NCBI): domain Eukaryota; kingdom Metazoa; phylum Acanthocephala; class Palaeacanthocephala; order Echinorhynchida; family Pomphorhynchidae; genus Pomphorhynchus; species Pomphorhynchus laevis. The sequence continues at coordinate 101,242 of WNNJ02003179.1, forward strand.
CACGTCCCAATTATTCCAACAACTACAGTCTCCAATCTTTCGTCGTTGCCGCTCCCTCTCCTGGAATCAGCTCCCTCTCTACTTCCTCCTCGCTCCCTCCTTTATCACATTCAAATGCATCCTCCGTTCCCATCTTATCAACACATGATCTAGATTTATGTTTGCTTTTTTGTTTGTGGTCATGTAAGCGGGCGCCGGCACTCATTTGCCACGTAAAAATAAATCCTTTTTTAAATATGTTGCGTGTGAGAGTAGATAAGAATATCATCGGCATACTGCATCATGCGAAAGTTATAGTCACGAGTTATAACATACAAGTCGCCTAGAAGAAAATAGAAAAATGGAGTAGCGAAAACGGAGTTTCGTGAAACACCGTGCGGGATGGAAAAATATATAGATGAAGATGAGTTTGAGTGAACACAAAAAGAGCGTTTTGAGAGATAAGATGTGAACCAGGCTACAGTAGGAACGGATAAACCGTATCCTTGACGAATCCGAGAGAGTAGGATAGAATGATCGACAATATCGAACTAGAAAACAGTCAAGAGAGATTATGACACTACAGTTTCATATCCCTGGCTTGAAGTAGATCACTGAAATTTTTTGACAGACGAGTTCAATAGAGTGATTAGAATGTAAGTGCTTAGAACTTTGCGATCATTCTTTGATGATCACAAAGTATGGATAGCGAATCGGGCTGGTCGAACACGAAAGGTTTTGTGCCGCTGACATTTTCATCATCATTTATATTTGGATAAATACAAAATCATCAGTGTGCTTAATCGTTCCCAAGAAAACAGAATCGTACCCTCACGATTATGAGGATACACTAGTCCTTTTTAAGCGACGTTATAGGTTTGTAATTATGCGCTTGGAATCCGCTTGCCTTCGTACACCTAGGTTAATTTTATTTAATCATGCTTAAAGGACCGTTCAGTTTCGTGAATACTTAATAATTGTTTTTTTTAACGTGCCCATTTGAGAGAGTCCCTAACTTTAAAATGTTTTATTTTAATATATTGAATACACGTTTTGAATATTTTTGTTTTTTATTGCAATTATAAATGGGACCAACCTTTTTGTACCAGTCAACAATATAAAATTATCACATTTTCCCTTTCCTAATAATTAAAACGTTCATATGTGTTGTTTACTTTCCCCGCTTTTATCACTGCTATATGCATTTGTAAGTTGATATCTTAAAATTAGAAGATAATATAATATAATATCTTAAAATTAGAAGATAATTTAAGATATCATTTGATATTTTAAAGTCGAAGAAGCAATAAGACATGAAGGCAGGAAAAGCAGCAAGTCCAGATGACATTTCATCCGAGATATGGAAAGCTAGGTGTTGGAATCCTGTTCCCTGGATTACAAATTTCTTTAATCAAGTCATCGAAGAGGAAAATATACCTAACGACCGGGAAAATAGTATAACAATACCAATCTGGAAAAGGATAGCCCAGCCGATTGTTGCAATTATCGCCAGATCAGACTACTGCCTCACACCTTAAAGATCTTCGAGCGTTTACTTGATAGACGGATACGTAGTGTCACGAAAAGTAGCATCAACCAGGTCGGTTTTGTTAAAGAATGCGGAACCACTGACGCCATGCACGCAGCGCGGCTCCTGTTCGAAAAGCATGAGAAAAAGGCAAACCCCTTCATGTTGCATTTCTCGATTTGGAAAAGGCATTCGACCGTGTTCCGCGTGAACTTATTTTGCATGCCTTGCCTTGTCGGAGTTCATCAAGAAAGCGCCCTCTCCATAATTCTGTTCATTCTCGCAATGGATTCAATAACTAGTTAGATACAACGTCAGGTAGCATACACCATATTATACACCGATGACGTTTTCTTGGCATCAAACGACAAGACGGATCTCAAAAATCAAGTCCAGTTTTGGAGTGACCGATTAGCACAGCATGGTCTACGTTTGAACCACCGAAAGACTGAGTATCTGATTAATGATCCGAATGAAACTGACACAATTAGTCTAGATGGAATGAACCTGATTCGGACCGAAAGCTTTAAATATATCGAATCGATACTCTCGGCTGACGGTGACCTTAGGGCTGAGGTGAATGAGAGGATCAATGCTGCGTGGACTAAGTGGCGTGCGACAACGGGAGTTATGTGCGATCGACGTATGAAGGATAGTATTAAATCCAAAATATATCGGAAAGTGATTCGTCCTGCTGCTTTGTATGGTGCCGTGTGCTGGTTAATTACAAAGAGCGCCAACAATTGCATCGCTGTTATAGAGACTGAGATGCTGAGATGGACAACTGGTGTTACTCGCATCGACCATGTGCGCAACGACGAGATCCGACAACGGTACAATATTGCGCAAATCAACGACAAAATGCGAGAAGCCCCTCTTCGGTGGTTCGGTCACACTCTGCGTGCAATTAAGAATCAACGGCGAAAGCAGGCCTGAACATACAAGTAGATGGTAAACGCCCGAAAGGTAGACCGAAGTAAACAAGGATTTGCAAGCTGCTCGATTGCACCCGAATCTGGCCCACAACCGTGCGATATGGAGGACGCGTTCATTAAATGTCGACCCCGATTCAATACGGGATTAACGGCTAAAGAAAAAGAAGAATTGGATATCTTAAAATTCTAATTTTTTCGTTTGTAGTTTACCTTTAATCTAGATGTCTAATACGATCATACAGATAAGTTGATGAAATTATGCCATTGAATCACTTGCGAATTCGACATTGTACAGTGTAAAATTACACAAAAGCAGGATTTTCTTAACCAAGTGGATATGAAATATTCTTTTCCGGATTTTATATAACGAATTTGTACAAAAATGGCGACATATATCTGATCTAATGCAAAATATTTTGGATTTCATTTGGCCATTTCATATGCTCATATGAAATGCCCAATTTTTTAAGGTATTTTTATGAATTTTAAATTACTCACCTGACTCACTTTAATTGTTAATATTTTATTGGTCGGAACGGGGTGATGTAAGAAATCGTTTTATTTTAAAAGATTATACATATTACGAGACGTAATATGTATAATTACGTAATTTGTGTTAGAATAAGATACTAGATAAACAAAGTTTTATTACAGGATATACGTTATTGCCATGCATTTAGCCCTACTGATATGTTGTGTTGATGAATAGGTGCCGAAACCTAATAGCATAGCAGTTTCCCTTTATGACCTCTATCCATCGTATGTTATTTATTAATCAATTTATAACAATAGACTATTATTTTAAATTTCAACTTTAAATTTTAACTTGATATAAATATAAATTGTATGAAATCTTATATAATTATTTATTATTTATAATTATTTATCTTTATTTATAAATCGTATAAAATACACAGACTCAGTTATCTGATCTATAGACTTGTTTATTGAATAGGTTTTCTTTCTAAATATTCAGAAAAACTTGAGAGATTATAACTGCCAAATAATGTTGCTGGTAAAAGTTTGTATACAGAATTGCGCTTTTAGAATTTTTTCATTTTATGAATTTTTCGTTTCAATGAACTCCGAATTTAAGGTGAACAGTCTATTTCTATAAATAAAATATCATTTAATGCATTAATTAACACTCGATGAATGTTGAAATAAAATTATAAATTTATAAATTTTAAATAATGTTTTTTAATATCATGTAATATGATCATATTATTATTATTATTATTATCAATAGACAACAAAGTGAGCAGCAAGGCTCATTACAAGTTGCGTCACAATCAGAAAAAGTAAATGTAGAAAATGAAAATGTAGAGTGTACTTTCTATTGTTCATATGTTCTCTGACTCGATCTTCGTCTTCAAGAAGGGATCTTCCTCCAGATTTCGTTTAAAAGAAGCCAGATTCGAGGATGCTACTGTTGTGTCAGCAAGGTGGTTCCAAGTATTAACGATTCGTTGGAAGTATAGGGATGTTCGTTTGTAGCGTAATCGTTGTGTTTTTAGCATGAACTGATGACCACGAAGTGAGGTTATATCGCGCGTATGCATTAGCGATCTGAGTGGATGGCGATTGTCGTGTAAAATCTGCCAGGCTAGGCACAGGTCCGCCTTGTCGCGCAGATACTGAAGCGATCTCATTCCCAAACTCGAGAGCCGATCTTGATATTCCATATGTCTAACCGCTTTTACCATTTTAGTTGCTGATCGGAATACAGACTCTAGATTATAACGTTCTCGTAAGGTGATTGGGTAACAAGCTGGCGAAGCATATAGGAGGATGCTCAAAATAAGTGCTTGTGAGATTGTTTTAAAGCATGAGATGTCAATATGAACAAGAGCTCGGCGAATCAGGCCGATGACTCTTCTCACTTTGGAACATGTAGTGTCAGTATGTAAACGTGTCGATAAGTTAGAACATACATAAACACCTAAATCCCTGTATGAGTTCGTCCTAAGAATAACACTGTTGTTTATATGATAAATATGAGCTGACTCGCCCGGACGTCTTGATATACAAATGTAGGCACACTTTCTCAAATTGAATTATGTTGAATTTAATCAAGATATAGCAAAAGTAGAATTTCAATAGATTAATATGAAAGTAATATTAATATTAAATATAATAAAATTAATATTAATATTAATATTAATATCAAAACATTGAATTTTAAGGTAAAAATATTTAAAAAGTATTTAAAAGTATCTCAGTTATCTGATCAGATTCTATAGCTAATCATCGACATCGACATATATTCATTTATATGTCATCTGATTTTTTATAAAAAAATTTAAAATAATCAATTATATAAAATCTTATATAATTATAAATCAGATAGCTAAGTCTGATTTTGATTCTTTGATGTATTATGATAAGTAAATCATCACATAAATAATCACCCAAGTGACAAGTTTTGTACTAATTAAATCCAATCAGATACCAGAGTCTACGTATTTTATACTAAATATAAATAAAAATAGAGATAAATAATAAATAATTATAAGACCAAAAGTAGAAAATAATCAAAGACCAAAAGTAGATACTTAAGAATGACAAAAACTGAAAATTAAATATATAAATAGAAAATTAACAGAAAATTAAAACTAAATCTCACATCAAAGTGACATACACTCATTTCACAGTCCGGTGTTTTGGTTTTGAATATTTGTTTCTCAATTTAATTCTGATAAATTGTTGTTGTTATTAAACGTCATTACAAGTGATCGTTGTATGTCAATATTTTTGCATTATTATACTGGTGGTCATTGACAATGGAATAATTGCGAGCATCTGGTGACACATCTCTCACATTCAGATGGTTTATCGAAATAAACCATACAAGATACTAATTCCTAGACAAGATATTTCTTGTATGACAATTATTTTGTCGTTTATATACAAAGATATAACTTATATATGTATAATTTATATATTAAGATATTATATTATTATATTCGTGATCAATCCAGTAGGCAAATGAACTCTGATGCAATCAGTGTAGGCTCTTTATCTGAGGCTTATCATCTCACTTCGTTAATCACGGGTATGAAAAGTGGTTTCCAAATGTGTGCTAAGTTTACATTTTCGAGATGATCCCATATTCCTATGGAATTAATAAAGGAATTAATTCAAAATTAATTCCTTTAATTTTGAAGTTTTATATGTACTGTTGATATTTCAGATCGCTCGAATTTGTACATGGGTACTCAAGTAAGTTTTTATGAAATTTCAAATGTTATGGACTAGCAGACTAATAAAGTAATAAAAATAGAAAAAACAATAAAAAATAAATAAGTTTTATATCTCAGTTAGGAACTTGCAAATGTCCGCCAAACAAATAAAGTAAATCTAAAATAATCTAAGATAAAAATAGCCTTGTAAATATATAAGATAAGATATAAGACTCAAACAAATTCATTCGCTTTTGATTTGTATATTAATTATTAAGTCTTACTTATAATTCTTAACGTGTGTTTTGTAGATGGACTTTCGTCTATCCGGTGATCGTATTGATCGACCGTCATCTCAATGTAAGAAACGTAAAGATGAGGATGAGGATTTCCTTATTTTTGGATATACATGTAAGCTATTTCGTAATGGTAGCATCGACGATGATTCTTGTATTGTGGATGAAAACGATCTAATTGTATGTCCTGAAGACGACAGTCTCATAATTGATAGGTATGATAATAATTTACAATCGTCGTTTTTAATAAATAAGATTACGAATTGGAATTTTCAACTTCGTGTTGAATTGTGCTTTTCTGCGATTAATTTTCTTCAGTTCCAATATAAAGGTTTTGGCACTGTAATTGTGCTATATGGCTTTGGTAGGATGAAAATACACTCGACGAAAATACGGTAAAATTTTCTTGTTTGTTATCTGTCTTTCTTTCGGTGTGCTTATTTTCCAGACAAAATCTTATTGTTTCCACTGTCTTTCAATGATTTCCTTTTCTATTTTTATCGAACATCATGATAGATACGACTGTCGAGCCTATATGGTCAATATTACTAGCTGGTCAGCAGCCAATTTCGATAAATCAAAGTATTCAATGTCATTAGAGGAATCATCAATCGAACGACAATGTGATTTGGAACGTTATGCTTCACTTAATTCCGATGATACCACAGGTGTGTCTTGTGAATCGATTGTTGCCTGTACACATTTCCTTCATTAACAGTCATTAGCCTGTTTAGACCGAGAGGTCCATGAGCTGTTTTTGTAGCAAAGTCAAGGTTTGTTTTCCACATAGGAGCCATCAGACTAAGGATCGATTTTGCTTTCGTTTTTATTAAAATCGTATAATCATTTGAAAATCATATTGATTTTCACTGATTTGATAAATCAGTGTTATATCGAGTAATAGTTTTTAAAGGCGAAAATCTATCATTTCAAAGCGTTCTTCTGTAGACTTGTGTATGATTGTGCTTTCTGATTACTTCAATAAAGTATACCTTTATATACTTTGTAAAAACATCGAACTTTATTTTGTCTTGATCTAAAAACGAAGTTTAGATTTATTTTCAATTCACAGTTTTTTGTACGGGTTACATTTCTATATCGTTTATTTTACTAATGCAATCGAGAAGAAAAGTATTTGCTTCAACATTTTAGTTTTTTTTACCACTAAGACAAAATCATTATTAATGAACAATTTGATTTTGGCCCATCTATACATTATCACATAAATTTATGCAAATATGATTGATCAGATCAGGTAACTGGGTCTGATTAAATAATAAGTATTTAAATAATTATAAATAATTATAAATAATTATAAATAATTTTATAATTTATATTTAAAATTTAAAATTGAAATTTAAAATAATTTAAATTTCTCTTCTTTTGTAAATCTGATTTAATCGTACTATTTTAAAGCAATGCAACTCTCTGGCCTATTTATTAAATTGTGTATAATTTGGAATTTATTATCAAACAGTTTCAGATTGCGTTACCAAACAAACTGGTCAAGATCCACACAAATGTGAAAATCTACAAATTTCTGCTATATATCGATATATTGTGATTCGTTCTTTAGAAATTTTAAATATTAAATACTGAAATACTTAAATAAATACTTAAATACTTATTTTTAAATACTTTAATACTATGTGAATAAATTCATTCTTTTAATTTTAAAGAAGAATTAAGAAGATTAATTTTTTTATTTTTGTATTGCACTAGTTTTGGCAACCGAAATTATAATAAAATTATAATTTAATGTTTATATAATGATAGTATTCGAAAATAGTGATAAATTCACAAATCAGTTATCTATTGCTAATATTCTTAGTGGTATTCACACACGCAACAAGCGAGCATGGTTAAGCAACCCTCATCACGTTAAATATTTTATTCAGAACCAATATTCCATAATACCAAAATACTTTGTAATTATTATTATATCTCTATTAAATATTCTAATTTGACCCACTCCATTCAATATTTTGTAATTATGTTGTAAATGATGACTTTGTTCTATTTTTATTAAATTTTCTGTTTTGTTTTATTTCATTTCTAATTTCTTTCTTCTCTTTTGCTTTATCTTATTTCGAATTTCTTTCTCATTTTCATTTTAATCTTTATTTTTAATGGCATTTTGTTTTTTATTGTATTGTACCTTCAAAAGTTGCCGATCAGTTATTAATTATATACAATATGTCGAATGTTAAAGAATATAAAGGATTCAAGAATTCAATTGTTTATTACCTTTCAAATTGTCAAATTTAACATTCACGTCACCAGATCAATGTAACGATGAAATAGCGGCGATTGTGTACAGTTGAATGAAAAATGAAAATTTTTAAAACTTTGGACGTTTTGTTTCTGATGAGGCTACAGTAATTTGTAATTACATTTACAGGAACTGAATTTATAAGGCAAGAAGAAACATTTTATATTTCGCTAATATCAAACAAGCTTAATCAAGATATATATATTAGCAATATTTAAGATCTTAACAATATTGACTAATTATATTTGAAGTTGTCATGAGGGTTTAATGATCTTTACTAATTTAATTTTAAATCGTATTATCATCGTGGTTTTAGTATATATTTTTTAAATTATATTAACATTTCGTTTATTCTTAAATCATAATGATCTAAACTTAAATATTATAGTTTGATCAGTGATTATATTTCTTACATTTTGTTTGTTCTGACGTTTTCTGAATTAATATTAAAATTAAGAGAATGACGAGCAAAGTAGTGCAGTGCAAGGAGCTCGTGCGTGTATTCCTTTTACATACGAAGACAATAAACTAACAACAGGTAAAATTATGTCTAAATTGAAATTTATCACACCTTATTTATCACCTTATTTAAACCTAATGATGATAGCAGGAGCTATCGAAATATTGTATTTTTGTAAAATAAAGGAAAATATTTTTTATTGTTACAGTAAAACTATCGACTTTTATAATATTATTAAATATTAATTAGATGGATTAGAAATCAAAAAGACTTTTCTTTTCCTTTAAACTATATATAATAGTGTAATATATTATATATAATATATTATATTATATTGTATATATAATATACACTATTATATAAAATATAATAGTGTATATTATATGTAAAATATATATTATATATAATAGTGCATGGATGTGCTGAGTAGACAACGGTCCAGGATTTCTTACGAAATACGGCATTTATACTAAATGACGTTGTTTGATAAACTGGACTTCGATTCACGACTTTCAGTCACCATGTCATTTCTAGACCACCACTTCAGCATCGAAATGATGAGTATCAGACAACACTCGTCAGTAGAATGAGATACTCACTGGTCGTTTCGCTTGCCTGTGTGATATTGTGAATAAATGCGTTTCCGAAACTTTGCTTAATAGTCTGAGGCTTACGCTCTTTACCAGATCGAATTGCTGTGCGGAATACCCTTCAGTCATTATCACTATACGCGTTTTACCTTTCAAAGATTATCACACACTAAACCCATGGTCTCCTTCAATTTTCGATTATATAGTTTTTTTAAACTATAACACTTTTTAAAATCTAATTTAAGTTTCATCCTGTTAATTTTTCTTCGTTCTCTTAAAACTATCAATTCGAAAATTAAAGGATATTCTGGATTTAGTGTGTACTATGAAATTTATCACTAATATCTAAAAAATACTGTAATTTGCTACTAAATAGGGATAGTTTGATTTCAATTTTGATTGGCAAATATTAAATTGTTTAATAATTCAAAAATAATCTAATTATTAATTTAATAATTTATTAATTATATTCTACAAGTAACATTTTTACTATAGCTAAATACTACAGGTAATTATTAGCTCTTATTAAACTGGCATTTACTAAGCATTTGTTTTAGCTAACTCGATATTTAGTAAGATAAAAGCCTGTTAAATTACTTTACGATTTTAAAAGTACACATTTTATTTCCACATATAAATATGTTTTTTAATTCAATTATGCAAAATTTGCTCAAGTTCACTTAACTAGTTTATTATATGGCAACACCTTAATTGTAAGTTTATAAGGATTACTTATCAATTAATTAACTATTACAATAAAAAATAATAGCAATTATTGTAAGCAAATTTTAGTTTATTTTTGGATTATTTGTGTAGCTGAATCCAGTGAAATAAAAGAGGATAGCGATGAAGATATCGCATTTGAACCTTCTGATAAATTGCAGTTGCCATACGGAATGGAGATTGTGAGTATGATGTTTCTTCAACTTGGTATATGAATGTTTTAAGCTATTTTAAGTTTCAATAAATCAACTTCGATTCTGAATTTAATTTTCTAGTTATAATTGTTTCTTATAACGAATTACGAAGTTAAATTTGAGGCCATAGTGTGAGGTATGCTTGTACTTTGTTAAAAAGAAATCAATTTATGTTTATAAAATAATGATTATTTTTTAACGCTACTCGACAATTTATGGATTGAAAAACAACGGTTTTAACGTTATATTTACTTGAATAATTCTATTGAAACGATTATTATCACAAGAAAATTTTATGGCAACGATTGTCTAATACGGATTCTTGTATCTTTTCATATCTCGTAAATATTCATGAGCTTGATGTAGCAATCCTTACGTTACTCATTATAAAATGTAAATTATCTATAAAATTCACTTTTGAGCGCGGTCAACTTCTTTGGCTATTTCATCAAAAAGCGCCAAGCAGATTTTGTATTCACTATTACAGTTCACACTTCGCCACAATTTAACGATCCATGATATATGGAGAAGGTTTAAAGAGAAGCCGTGTTTGTGTTTTAAAAATTATTAATATAAAGTACCATGGGGCAATAAACTATGCAAACTTAGAAGATACCCGCATTTTTTCCAAATAGAGAATGGAAATGTCTTAATAATCTGTGAATTGTATCAAACATCGTGTACCAACTGTGGTATTAGATACAATTTCTAATAAACTTAAAAGATCTATAAGAGAATTAATCCCAGAAATACAAAAGCATCCGCCTCATGTAGTATTAATATCGAAAAACAAATTAAATTGCGCATTGGTAAGGTTGAAACTTGTTAACATAGAGTTGATTTATAACTAAAATGAATGTAAATCTTGCAAGCATTTAATTGTAAGCATCTTAATTATTTATTAGTATTATTAAAATCACAATCTTATTATTAAGAATACACGTTGCTGGTATCCCTAATGCAAGACTATTCTATGCCATACGTGTATGCATGGGTATGAAACTGAGCATATTTACCCGGGTTTGCAAAAATCACATATCGATATTTCTAAAAAATATATTTTTTATCGAATATATGTATAATGAACAAGTATTCATATTCTGATATATTCAGAATATATCGATATCAGAATATATCGATATTCACCAACCTTGTATATCCTTACAAGGTAATTGAACTTTTTCTGATTTATAGATTTGAACAAATATGAAAGCTTGAAATATTATAGCTCGAAGATGTAATCTGTAATTGCCTTTTAAATTTTACGTGCTAAATTAGGAGTACATCTTTTACTGAATAAGGAGTACTGAATTCGTGACTTGTGAGATTGCCAAAATTGATTAATTTACGATTAATTTAAAATTCTTTATTTACAAAGGCAATATGTAAATTAAACTTGTCTATGTAAAGCCTGTGTTTTATTAATTAATGTAATTCGTATACCTGTTTGTGCTCTTATTTTTTATTTATTTTATTTAATAAATATGAGTGTTTTAATTTTATATATTAATTCATTTAATATTAAATGATTATATAAATAAATCGATAAACTTGTATATTTTGAATTTTAAAATAGGTTCAATCTCAAAATGTGTATTTTTATAGCCATTAATTCATTTAATATTAAATGATTATATAAATAAATCGATAAATTTGTTTATTTTGAATTTTTAAATAGGTTCAATCTTAAAATGTGTATTTTTATAGCTATTAATTCCTTTAATATTAAATGATGTTTTGAATAAATCGATAAACTTGTATATTTTGAATTTTTTAATAGATTTAATATAAAAATATGTATTTGCATAACCATTAATTCATTTAATATTAAATAATTATATGAATAAATCGATAAACTTTTTTATTGTGAATTTTTAACAGATTTACTATTTAGAATGTATAATTTTATAGCCCAAGACTGTTAGGCAAAATAAGATCATTGAGAAGACCGCTGTATTTATTGCCGAACAAGGACTGCAGATGGAAATTTTAATGAAAACTAAACAAGGCGGCAACACTCAATTTAGTTTTCTTAAATACGACGACGTTCTTAATCCTTACTACAAACATTTGCTTAATATGATTTGCAACCATGGCTACGATCCAGAATATGAAGGTATAAATATTTTTATATTTTTATTTTTTGTAGAAATGACCGATTAAATCGATCAATTAGTGATGATTGATTATAAATGATTAAATCTATCCTTATCTCTTAATATATTTAGTTAGTTTTATTCAATTCGTATTTTATTCAAAACGTTTTTATTTCTAGAGCAAATGCGGAAATGCAATCAAGAGAGCGACAACGATGATGAAGATTCACATTATCTGCATCCCTTGCTTTTTAAAAAGAACGAAGCAGTCCCGGAGCCTATTGAAAAGTCTAAAATAAACCTAGACAACACACCATATGGTAAACTTATTCAAAGCTTAGGATCTATACAGCAAAAAGAAGAAGAAAAGCGTAGAGTTATGCTCCAAAAATTAGGGATAATTTCCGACGATAAAGCTAACCAAGTCGATGATCAGAAACATCAAAGTGATGTTGTTCCTCCACCTCCTGATGTTTTACCAATTGTCGACAAATTAGCAGATTACGTTGCCAGGAATGGACAAGTGTTTGAAGAAAGCGTTCGTCAGAAACAAGATCCACGTTTTGCTTTTATCGAAGCTGGGCATATACACCATAAATACTATCTACTGAAGAGAGAATACTATGAGGTAGTCTGATATTGTTGAGTAATTCCTAAAAACATCAAATTAATCATTCGCATGATAGCGAATGATTAATGCATAAATTTGTTTTTTTTAATGATTCAGCTCATTATCCTTATTTTATAATGGATTACAACAACAATTTCTTGACAAGAAAGAACAAATAATATTACATCAGATTTTTCCTGTCAACCACTGGTCCGGGTGTTGAGCGGAAGTCTGCGATTTCCCCCCGAATTGGGGAATCTCGGGCCCAGAATTTTTATATAATGGATTAATAATTAATGGATAAAGTATGATTAGATAATATTATGATTATCTAATCGTAATATTTCATTATTTTATTCATTATTTAATGCAATAGATAATATTAAGGGAAGGTCTATGATTATAAATTAGTTAAGTTTCTTTATATTTAATGGCATTAAAGATAAAGACATTCAATAATTATAATCAGGTACTTTAAATAAAAATTGTAATAAATATAAAACAGTAATTAGATATTAATAAATTATAAATTAGATTAAATAATAAAATTTTTATTGTATCTCTTAATTAATTATTTTGAAAATTTTATAGAAATTCTCAGAAATTAATAAATTCCGTTAAATACTTATCAAATTCTTCAATTAAATAGCAGAAATAAATATCAGCTTTAAACTTGAGTTTTTAATTTTAGAAATTGTTCTTATTCCTAAATATTTTTTTAATAAATATTTTCAAAATATTTTTAAAATAGGAATTGACGAGAAAGCGTGAGGAAGAAAAACGAAAACGCGATGCATACGAACGTGATCAGATACAAAATAGTCGTAAGCGCTAAACGTTCATACAGAAATTAAAATAAGATATTTTCAGATATAAAGTTCTTGATAAGAAGCAAACAATCGAGTGATACGCAAAATAGCCAGGCACCAGTTAGTCTGTATGTAAAAAGTTCAGATGAAGATGGTGGCTCTAATTTGAGCTGCGAAAACGGTAATTTGTCTGCAAACATAATTTTTCTATTTTTTAAAAATCCAATATATATTATAATATATTTAATATTGATATATAATATTATATATTAGATAACATTAAATATCTTTTGTGATATTTTGTAATATTAAACAACGCTCACATCATTGCATTAATGATAATGAGTTATTGAGTTATAATTCATTATCGAGTTATAACTCTTAAAGTTATATATAGTCACAGAGTTATATTTCAAAGACCTGTAATTTTCAAAATCGTTGATTATATAATATAAATTCCAATATTATATATTATACAATTTCGCTCTATAAACATAGGGAAACTTCGACTCGAAATCGATTGGAACGTATTCTATTGGATAATACATTACCTGTAGTTGTTTGACTATTACTATTAGTTCAGTAGATCAATATACATTACCAGTAGTTCAACTTTTATACTTTCCTCATTGTTGATATCTTTAAATTAATTAAAAATACTTTTGTTAATACTTTTAAAATTGCAAAAATTTCAATGTTTATTTTCTAATTAAAATACTATTATTGAGTATAATATTTTTTAGTTTATCAATGAAAACTATTTTTTACCAATGAAAACTAAAAACATTTGGTTTTCAATAATGTTAATAAACATTTTTTTCAAATTTTATACTTATTTTTATTTGATTAAATTTTAATAATTTAATATTACATTTTGATTTAATTTAAATAAATAAAATTAATTATTTTGATTAATTTTTGTGTTTTAAAATATATTACCATATTAACAAAATCATTATGCATTTATATTAATTTAATTTCAAACTCCGTAACTTAACAGAACAAACGCTGAAGAAAATGTAATTTAAGTAATGTAATTACAATTATCATTTACTGTGATAGTAAATTGTTCATTACTAATTATTTTAATCGCTAATTGATATTATTAGGACAACAATGATTTTGTTTGGATAGTAATTTTCTATTGATAGAAAATGTTTAAAAGTTTTTACAGATCCAACCTGTGCATTGTAGTTGGTTCGTTTTTATTTAAAGATTGACTTTAACTTTTGTAATTTATTTAAATTAATCGTGCCTCTTTATAATATTTAAAATCAAAGATCAATTAGACGCACTGTTGACCGCCTCAAAAGAAAAATATTATGATCCTCTAGCTGAAGAAGTTAAAAAGGAACTGTTCGGTAAGTTTTAGTATTGTTTGATCTGTTCGCTGCGTTTTTAGTATTTACTAAACAATTATTGTACAGCATAATTAAACAATATATTCAGAAAATATATCCATGTTAAGTATAATTTATGAATACATTCACCTAATAACATTATATTTTAAATTCGATTAGTTCGATATGATTTATAGTGGAATTGGGTTCTTTCATTTGATTATCTTCGTAAATTAAATTTTGTTTAACTTTTTGTTCGACTATTTTTACGTTCGGATTATCCTTCAATTGTTACGCAATTGACTGTTATTCAGTTAAATCATGGACAGTAAAATCATGGTTTTAAGAATTGCCGACTTAAGTACAGAATTTGCAATGCTTGAAATTTTCTTGGCCTATTCATCAGCATTCAAATTAGTAAAAGATATATTTTTTTGTGATTATTAAATTTTTTTAGTTTAATTTTTAAATGTTTTTAAAACAGCTCTGTGTTCATCACTGGAGTTTTGTTACGTTACATATTTATATTAGAACATTAAGAATAATTCTACAGTAAATGCAGAGTAGTTTAAAAAATATTAAATTAAAAAATCTCGTTTGTTAATTAGTATTTTAATGGACGATTTTAGATAAAAATGCAATCAAATGCATTTTGTTTTGCTTTTACGATTTCTTGTCATATTTCTTGCTATTAATCGATCTTATCGTTAAATTATGAAATAATCTTTAAACTCATATTTTTTACTAGATATATTAATTAATTTTATGATTTTATTAATTTTATTTATTTAGCTAAATATTTAAAAGTATTAATTATATACATTTTTAAATAATAAATAGCTATTTATTAAGAGGACGAACGACGTAAAGATCGGTTAGTAAGTGCCACACGATTAAAGCTAGCAGTCGAAAGTAGGGAGAAGCAAGACGAACGTAAAAAAAGAGCTGAACGTTTTCTTCAAAATTTAAAAAAAGATGAAATAATTAAGCAAAGTCAAGCTAAAGTATTGCTACCCACGTCTGTCCAACCTGCCGACGGTAAATTTCGTTTTTATTTATTTAACATTTGAATTTTTTTACAAATTATCTGGTTTTAATTATTAATTTTTCTTGATTTTTGATAAATTTATTTTACGACGTAAAATGAAATAAATGTAAATTTCACATGTACATTAGACGCTTCATTCGTTTAAATAAAAAATTATTTAAAATTAAGTAAATTAAATCATTTTTAAATTAATGTATGTGCTCGGCAATTCTGTGTCGATGAATGTTTCCATCCCGGAAAGAAAACTGAATTAAATTCTGTTTAAATTTATAAAGCAATGGTATCTAAGCAGCTTCGCAACTCGCCAAACTATTAAAAGTATAGAATTCACTTTTTAGACTTTTAATAGTTACATTATAATATATTTATATTATATTAAAATGTAAAATTTATTATATTAAATGATATTAATTAATTTATTATATTCAAATGTTTTTATATTCAAATGATATTAACTTTTGATTATGACGTGTGTTTAATCATTAACAACGACTGTGAGCTGCTGGTACATTTTAAATTCATTGCTTGTATCGCTTGTGAGACACTAAAATGTTTCAAAACCCTTCTAATTCATTGCTCATTTTAATGTTTGAATCACTCTTTGGTTTCTTCGCAATAAACGATCTGTTTTAGTAATATCTAAGATTGCTAATTTGTTTCACTCTACCTCAATCAGATTAATTGTTTGTAATTCATTTAATGATAATTTTTTAATTATTATTTGAAAACATTACTAAGGATTAGTTTTTTGATTATCAAATTCTTTTAAAATTTTACTAAATTATTAGAGAAATCACAGAAGAATATGATGAATAGATTATTGCTTGTTGATAGATCAATTAAAGAAAGACGTAGATTCGATGACAGTAAAAGATCGGAAAAGCAATACAGCGACGATCGCGAAGTTCGATCTAATTGTAAGCTAAATAGAGATCGTAAAAGGACAGAGCGACACCGCAGCATAAGTGAAGATAAACGGTTAAATATTCGCAACCTGTCCTTAGCTGCAATCGAAACGGTCAAACCCGCTGAAGATGGCGAATCCAAAAGATCATCATCGAAAAAGCAAAAACGACATGACTTAATGGAGAGAAAAAAGCACAAAGTCGATGAAAGCGATAAATCTTTGAAAGGGCAGAACCCCAAATCAGATAAGTCACATTGCAAATCAGAGCGTTTGACGTCGGATGAAAATTGCATTATTGCAAGGTATCGTATTGATGACAAGCGATCGTCAGACAGCCAACACAAACCTCATCATAGGTAATCTGCAAAGGTTTTATCACTTATTTTGTTTTATTTTGTATAGGTCGTCAATACACAAGCACGGAGGTCGAAAGCGGTTTGTTATAATTTTTGCTACATGATTTTTTAATATTTGCTTCTTCTTTCTTCAAGAAGGTGATAACATTTGTTATAAATTATGATTTGCATCATGTACGTAAATATTAATATTTAATTTAATATTTAATATTAATCTTAATATCTATTTTATTATAAAGTAGTGTTTCTTTAAAAATAACATTAATGCTGTAATAGTATTAATGAATTATAATAAAACGATGCGCGTGCATCATCTGCTTGAATACGAGCCTCACGGTTGACACGTGGAAACCGAGTTTTCCAAAAAACAAATGATAAGCAGTGTTTCATGTTTACAATTCTATTAAACATTACGGTCCATTCGAGGGTAACGTTTTTTTTGTACATGTTTCAAAAAAATCATTTTATTTAAAAAATAATAAAACGATAATTATTCGTTTAAAGTGTAGCAAATCAAATCAGCTAACTGAGTCTACGTATTTAATATAATTATTAAATAAGCAAAACATAATAATGCTAAATCAAAATTTAATAATTAAATAATAAAATAAATAATTGTTTTGAGATTTTTTATAATTTAAATCAAGTTAAAATAAAAAAATTGAAATTTAAAATAAAAGTCATTTTTATGAATTGACTAATAAATAACAGACGTTGTATCAGAATAAGAATTAGAGGTCATCAGGAGGAACTGCTATGCTATCAGGTTTCGGCCCCTAACTCCTCTACCCAACATAGCAGCGGGGCCAAATACATGCTAATGATGTATTTCCTCTGAAATAACTATCTAGTATCTTATTCTAATACAAAGTATATTATTTATTATCATTCATCCATAAAGATTTGCCACTTAAGAGTTTAAATTTATTCTTTATATTATTGTGTTGATTTATATATTTTACTATTTAAACTATTTTACTATTTATTTACTAATATTTACTAATATTTTACTATTTATTTTAATATAATTATAAAATAAATAAAACATAATAATGCTAAATCAAAATTTAATAATTAAATAATAAAATAAATAAATGTTATAAGATTTTATATAATTTATATCAATTAAATCAGCTAACTGAGTCTACGTATTTAATATAATTATAAAATAAACAAAACATAATAATGCTAAATCAAAATTTAATAATTAAATAATAAAATAAATAATTGTTATAAGATTTTATATAATTTAAATCAAGTTAAAATAAAAAATTGAAATTTAAAAAGTCATTTTTATGAATTGACTAATAAAAGACCAAATTTTTGATTCGAACATTATTTATCAGTTCTTCTAATAAAGAATTGTCAATTTTAATCTTGAATTAAAATAATTTAATTTTAATTAAATATTAAAATTAAATTATTAATCTTAATAATTTAATTTAACTTTTAATCTTGATAATTCAAGATTAAAAATAATAATTTTAATAATAATTTAATATTTCAAAAATAAGCATTTTAAATTTGATTATTATTCCTAACTTTACTCTTATATGAAAATTTGTTTGAATGCCTTATTTTGTAGAAATAAAGAATATATTTAGATATTGTAAATGCCTAAATCAATAAAGAATCATCGTGAACTCATCAACTTTTAGATGTAAAAGTAGATTAATTAATTCATTATTTTTAATTTAAAATAATGAATTAATTATTTTTAATCAATTACTGATAAATTACAATATTATCATATTAATTATGATATTTTTTCTATATAATTATGTTTATATTATATTAATTTTTGGTATAATATTTATAAATATTTTTGTATACTCATTATATCAATTCATATATTTATTATTTTTATTTTCTTGATTATGTCGCTTATCTATTGGGCATAATAAAAAAATGTATTTTGTTTTACAAATTTTTGACTATCTCGTATGGCCACAATTGAAAAGCACTGTCTAAACTCTAAAAGTAAACTTCTTTAATTTTTAAACGAATTCAAATATCTAAAAGTATATTATTTTATTTTAAATATCTAAAAATGAATTTTTGAGTTATATACAATCTTAAAGTGTAGATTTTTGGTAGATTAAGCTATTTGATCAACCTGAAATGGTAGGTTGATTAAATGGACTTGTAAAAGATTTACTAGTAGATTAAGCTATTAGATCAGCCTGAATGATTTATTGAGTAAATGGACTACCATTTTAGAAATGGTAGTACATTTCTAAAACTTTTTAATTAATCAATTATCAATTCATATCTAAAACTTAGAATTCATAGACTTAGAATTCTAAATCTTAGTTTTAGAATTCTTAAGTCTATGAAATGGAATATAAACGAGAAACAGTAAAGATGATGCAAAGATATAATAAAAGCTGTAATTTTATTTTTAAGAACTAAGCGAAAAAGTCTTAATAAGCATTATTTTTGGCCGCATTATTTATTCAAATGATAAATGCGTTAGCATTCATCTTTAAACTTATCAACCTTAAAGCTTTAATATTGAAAATTTGTTTTTTTTTGTTTGTTGTAGTATGACATAAATAAATTTAACATTCAGAATTTTGTAATATAAAATTTAAAATAACTCTTCTTCATATAAGCAAATTGATTTGCTTATTTGTAGACACATTTTTAACACAAATTGTGAATAATTTAAAGTCGATAATAAAAAACCTAATCAATAATCTGCAATATGTGATCAAAAGTCTGCGAACAAAAGTATGCGATCAAAAGTATGCAATCAAAAGTATGCGATCAAAAGTCTGCGATCAAAAGTCTGCGATCAAAAGTCTGCGATCAAAAGTCTGCGATCAAAAGTCTGCGATCAAAAGTCTGCGATCAAAAGTCTGCGATCAAAAGTCTGCGATCAAAAGTCTGCGATCAAAAGTCTGCGATCAAAAGTCTGCGATCAAAAGTCTGCGATCAAAAGTCTGCGATCAAAAGTCTGCGATCAAAAGTCTGCGATCAAAAGTCTGCGATCAAAAGTCTGCGATCAAAAGTCTGCGATCAAAAGTCTGCGATCAAAAGTCTGCGATCAAAAGTCTGCGATCAAAAGTCTGCGATCAAAAGTCTGCGATCAAAAGTCTGCGATCAAAAGTCTGCGATCAAACGTCTGCGATCAAACGTCTGCGATCAAACGTCTGCGATCAAAAATCTGCGATCAAGTCTGCGACCAAAAGTATGCGATAAAAAGTCTGCGATGAAAAGTCTACGATGAAAAGTCTGCGATCAAAAGTCTGCGATCAAAAGTCTGCGATCAAAACTCTGCGATCAGAAGTATGCGATCAAAAGTCTGCGATCTAAAGTCAATAATCAATTTATATTAAAATATCTAAAATTAAAAAAAATACGCTTTTTGTATTTTTATACAATTTTGATTGTATGTGCTGAATGCGATAATGTTCTATTTTAGGTTGAGTAGTACGCATAACAGTAGAAAGAAATCAAAGGTGTGATATTACCTTTAATTAGAAGTAACATATTTTGAATTAAGGATAACAAAATATCTAAGCGTCGAAGTAGAACAAGAAGCCGACATCGCCACCGGTTGTAATTTAATTTTTACACTTATATATTTAAAAGGGACGCAGGCATTTTATATTTGACATGTATCTTGTTTTATGATTTGTATCTCCTTGATTTTGTATTTAAATAAATTTTATGTCAATTTCTGCAATATGTTACTTGATTAAATCATCGAATAACTTTCATCACACCAAAGCTACAAGGCGATAGCAAATCAAATTTGACTGAAATAGAGATTTCCCTAATGCATTTTTGATTTTTTGCAAATAATCGAGGTAGATTGATTTTTTATTTTATAAACGTTAGAATCCGTTGCGATAATCTTTGAGGGGTATTACGAATTTTAGGTTTACAATTATGACAATGTGTCAACATGAAAATCAAGGCGATCAACCTTGATTTTATCTGCTAAGAATTCATTGCATACCGCTGCAAATTTTATAGCTTAGAAACAAATGATTATTTATGTCTAGAAACTCAAATTTTAATCTGTTTCTTTTTTAAGTTTTTATTTGTAAGATATAAAGCTCAATTTTTATATCACAATAGAATGAAATCAAGGTTGTGATATTACCTTTAACTAGATATCTTCTTTCGAATTGAAGATTTGTAAGATAAAAGAGCTTTATAAAGGATTAATAGAGAAAGTATGGACAAATACTAATATATAATACTAAAAATATATAATACTAATATATTATAA
>WNNJ02003180.1:0-10544 GCA_012934845.2 Pomphorhynchus laevis
AGAGATAATTTTGATAAATTTTTTTTATTTACGATATTAAATTTTTTTTTATAAGACACTTTCTATCATTGATTATGAACATCTTTTTTTGCTTCTAATTTATGATATAATATTATTAAATGGGGAGAGACATATGAAACAATCAAATTTATATATGCCAATGACTAAAGATGTATCAAGTCAGGCAGTTGCAACAAGTCATATTTTTAGTATTAAAGCTGGATTAGTACATCAAACTGCAGCAGGAATGTATTCTTATTTACCGATTGCTACTAAGATGTTAAATAACATCGAAAATATTATTCATGAAGAGTTAGAAAATATTGGTGCAAACCAAGTAATTCTACCACTTTTAGAACCGGCTGATCTTTGGGAAAAAACAGGAAGATGGCAAAGTTATGGAGATGAATTATTTAGAGTATCGGATCGTAAGGGAAGTCAGTTTGCTCTTGCTCCTACTCATGAAGAAGTTATCACTGATGTTGTTAGCAACTATTTAAATTCATATAAAAAATTACCGCTTAATTTATATCAAATTGGTACTAAAATGCGTGATGAATTAAGACCTAGATTTGGTCTTTTAAGAGGGCGTGAATTTGTAATGATGGATGGTTATTCTTTTCATGCTGATTATGAATGTTTAGATAAAACATACCATCAATATTATAAAGCCTATGAAAAAGTATTTAAACGTCTAGGTTTGGACTTTAAAATCGTTAAGGCTGATAATGGACAAATGGGAGGAAGTAATTCTCATGAATTTATGGCATTGGCTGATATTGGTGAAGATACAATAGTCTATGAAAAAAATGAACAATTAGCATTTAATTTAGAAGTAGCACCAATTTATTATAGTGGTGTTAAGTCAAGTGATCAAGCTGTTGAATTAAATGAAATAAAAACACCAAATTGTAAAACTATTGAAAGTTTAAAAGAAGGATTTAATATAGAGCCAACTGATATGATTAAAGCTATTTTATTTAATGTCGACGATAAACTTGTCATGGCTTTAGTTCGTGGAGATCGTGAAGTTAATGAAATTAAAGTTTTAAAAGCACTTGATGGAAAAGAAATTGATTTTGCTAGTAATGAATTATTAGAAAAGCACAATGTTATATCTGGATTTGTAGGTCCAATTGGTGCTCACAAAGATATTGAAATAATTCTTGATCAAGAGTTAATTGAAGTAAGTAATTCGACAGCTGGTGCTAATAAATTGGATACGCATATAAGTGGTGTAAATTATCAAAGAGATTTATCTGATTATAAAATTGCTGATATTAGAAATATTGAAGTAGGTGACCTAATGCGCGAAGATGGAGAACCAGTATCTTTTGCAAGAGGGATAGAAATTGGTCATATTTTTGCACTGGGTGATAAATATACGAAGGATTTAAATGTTGAATTTTTAACTAAAGAACAAAAGAAAAAAACTCCAGTTATGGGTTGTTATGGAATTGGAGTTTCAAGAATTATAAGTGCTATTATTGAACAATCACATGATGAAAATGGAATAATTATGCCGACTAGTATCACACCATTTGATATACATTTGATTCCACTTGATTATAATAAAAAGTTAGAGCAAAAAGAATTTACAGATTGTCTTTATGATACGCTGAAAAATGCTGGGTATAGTGTTTTATTAGATGATCGTGATGAAAGACCAGGAGTAAAATTTAGTGAAGCTGATTTAATTGGATTTCCAGTACAAATTGTTGTGGGTAGAAGTTTTACAGATGGAATTGTTGAAGTTAAAGATAGAAAAACTGGTATTAAAACAGAAGTTAACATTCAAGATATTTTAAATCATTTAGGATAGTAAAGAATTAAGCATACAATTTGTATGTTTTAATTTTTATAAAAGGGGTATATGAATAATATTATTAATGAGTATAAAAATAATTTAAAAAAAGATCAAAAAGCAAATTATCAAATTCCACTGATGGAAATATGTAAATACTATGAAGAAAAAAATATTAGACCTAAAGTTTTGATCCATGCTTGTTGTGCGATATGTTCTTCTACAGGTCTTGATATTTTAAATAAAACAATGGATGTGTTTGTTTTATTCTATAATCCTAATATTCATCCACACAAAGAATATGTAAAAAGATGTAATGCTCAAAAAAAAGTAATTAGTGAATATAATGAAAAATATAATACTAATATGATCTTTTTAGAAAGTGATTATGTTCCTCGTGATTTTTTTAATAAAACTAAGGGGTTAGAACTTGAAAAAGAAGGTACGGGGCTTAGATGCCAAGTTTGTTATGAGATGCGTATGGAAATAGCAGCACAAAAGGCAATAGAAATAGGTGCTAATTTCTTTTGTACTTCTCTTACTTTATCACCGATGAAAAGTAGTGCTATTGTAAATGAAATTGGTTTTAAGCTAGAAGAAAAATATAACATAACTTACTTAGCTAGTGACTTTAAAAAAAATGGTGGAGGAATGAAAGTTTCTAAACTTGAAAAAGAATTTAACATCTATCGCCAAAGTTATTGTGGTTGTGTCTATGGTGCTAAATTGCAAGGAATAAAAATAAATAATATAGATTAGCAAAAAGTTTGATATATATGTGAAATTTATATTTAATAAAAAGGGGGTATTTATGGAATTAACACTAATTAAAGATAATGATATCAAAATTATTAATTGTGGTACTGCTAAATTTAGTCTAATTATGTTACTGCCACACTTAGGTGCATGGATAAGCATTTACTTTTGGTATTCTCGTGGACAACTAGTTGATTTTATCACAATTTACTCGGCAACAACAGTTCTTAATATTGTATTAGCGTTAATAGCCTTATACTCACTTAGTCTAAAAATATATGTTTCATTTATAATAGTAAGTTTAGCTATAACACTGAGTATAGTCATCTATTTTTTCTTTGTTTACGAGTGTTTCACAAATGCTAATGAATGGAAAATAAAACAATTAGTAAAAGATGGTTATAGTTTGGTTAATGAAGATTCTGAGTCACAACTTCAACTAGAAATAATATGTGCAAAACAAAAACCTAAAATGTTTTTATTCTAACATTTTTAAAAATTAACATTTTATATGCACTCAAATATGTTAAAATATACTAGAATGGAAGGATTAAATGAATGTATATATAGAATTTATATTACTATCTGCAGTTGTAGTATATTGTGCTGTGCAATTATCGAAACAAGCTGAAGTTATTGAAGCAAACTCAAAAATAAATGTTTTATTAATAGGGGCTATATTAGCTCTAGCGACATCACTTCCAGAACTTGCTACTGGCATTACAAGTGCCTTCATTGGACAAGCAGATATGTCAGTATCTAATGTACTAGGTAGTAACATATTTAACTTATTAATATTAGCTGTAATGAACATTGCCTTTTATAGACGTGTTATTAATCATCATATACAAGATCAAACAAATAAATTTAGTGTTGTTGTAATCGCTATGTATATTGTATTTATTGTAGGAATATTTTCCTCAAAAACAGGAGCATTAAATGTATTTAATTTTGATTTAACAAGTGTTTTTATAGTATTAATATATTTTATAGGTATTAAAGTAATCAACTCAAAAGATATCGATACTCATGAAGAACAAAATAAAAATGCAGATGCTAAGATATTAAAAAGAGCAGTATTAAAATTTTTACTATTTGCATTTTTTGTGTTATTTGCAAGTATATTTTTATCGTTAAAAGCAGAACAAATAATGACTTTATCAGGACTTAGTGCCTCATTTGTAGGAGCCATTTTTATAGGTATTTCTACATCATTACCAGAACTTGTTACTACAATTACTTTAGTAAAACATAGACACTATAATTTAGCAGCAGCTGGAATATTGGGATCTAACTTATTTAATTTTACAATTTTAGCTATCGTTGATTTTGTTTCTAACGGTAGTGTATATTCTTTTAGCAGTGGTGTTTTAACACTTGCTATACTAGGATTTATTTTTAGTATATTGATGTACATAGCAATAAAATATTCAAAAAATAATAAATATATGAATCTTTTAGTACCTATTATCATTATCATAGGTTATTTATGGTTCTTACTAAGTGGCGGTAGCTAATAAAAAAACTTAAGCATAAATGTAGAAGGGTATTTTCATTGTGCTATAATTTAATTGATGTCAAATAAAACCATGAATATGGTTTTATTTGTTGTATATAAAAGGAGAAAAAATGTTTGAAATTTTAAGCAGAGTACAATTTGCAGTAACTATCACATATCACTTTATATTTGTACCATTAACAATTGGTTTAATTCTATTAATTGGTATTTTAGAAATAATGTATTTTAGAACAAAAGATGATAAATATAGAAAGTTAAGTGATTACTTTGGGAACATCTTTATCGTTAATTATGCGATAGGGATTGTAACGGGTATTACTATGTCTATCCAATTTGGAACTAACTGGGCTAACTATTCTGCATTCATGGGGGATGTATTTGGAGCACCACTTGCATTAGAAGCTTTAATTGCCTTTTTCTTAGAGTCTACATTTACAGGAATCTATATTTTTAGACGTAATAAAATGTCACCTAAGTTTAGATTAGTCAACTGGTATGGCTAATTATGATTGGTACTTTTATTTCAGCTCTTTGGATTATAACTGCAAATGGATTTATGCAAAATCCTGTAGGGTATGAACTTGTAGCAGATGGTTCTAAAGTAATTTTGACCGATATTTGGGCCATGATCTTTAATCCTTATGCTTGGTATATCTTGATTCATAATAATGCTTCTGCATTTATACTAGGTGGATTTTTTGTATTAAGTGTAAGTTGTTATAAGCTATTAAAAAATGATATCACTGAAGAAGAAAGAGATGCTTTTTCAATTGCTGCTAGAATTGGTGCTATAGTCGCTTTTTTCTCAACTATATTAACTATGATGATTGGTTCTAAATTCTTCGGTTATATTGCGCCTATTCAACCGCATAAGATAGCTGCTATATCAGGAGATAATTTATTTGTTCGAATTTCTTTTATAGTAATGGTAGCTCTTGGAACTTTCTTTTTATTAACATCACTATATGTAATAGTATATAAAAATAAGTTTTTAGGATCAACTATATTAAAAAAAATATTTGTATGGAGTTTTATCTTACCATATATTGCTATTATGGCAGGTTGGATGGTATCAGAAGTTGGTCGCCAACCTTGGGTTGTAAATGGACTTTTAAAAACAGCAGATGGTGTATCAACGGGTATTGATGTTTCACAAGTTTGGTTCTCACTATTAACTACAAGTTTATTATATATATTTGTACTTGTTATTATTGTTTACTTCGTACTAACACAAGTAAAAAACAGTCTTGATAAAGTTAAATATTTATATGATGTAAAGGAGAAAGATGAGTAATGATTTTTTAGTTTATTTTTGGTATTTTGCTTTAGCACTTGTGTGGGTTATTTATATATTTCAAGAATCGTTTATTTCAGGAGGAGCATTTTTATCTTTCTTTTTTAAAGAGGATAAAACATATTCTATGCTTAATAAGACAATTGGTACGCATTGGGATGGAATTCAAGTATGGTTAATATTAGCAGTTGGTGGATTGTTTGCTTCTTTTCCAGTTGCTTTTGGAGATTTATTTAACGCTATGTATATTCCAGTTTTTTTATTGATGTATATTATTATCATTCGTGGACTTAGTATTGAATTAATATACAAGACAGAGAATAAAAAAATTATAAAAATTTTAAAAACAACATTAATGGTTATATCAGTAGCGCTTATGTTAGTGCTTGGTATTTTTTTAGAGACACAATTTGCAGGTGTTACAAAAAATGATAACTTTTTTGCATTTTTAAGTATTTTTAAATTACAAAACTTATTAGGTGGAGTAGCTTTAGTTGGATTTATGATGGCAAATGGTTATTTATTTTTAGGATTAAACCATGGTTTTACTATTTTAAAACCTGTTAAAAAAATTGCCAAAATTGGTGCTTTTGTTTCTACGTTTTCATTTATTATTATCGTTCAATTACTTGGAAACAAGCTTGGTAATTTAGAATCTATATCGCTAGTTATTGCCATTATTTTTATAATACTTAGTATGTTACATACTTTTTTAGTATTTAAAGAAAAAAATATATTTGCTTTTGTTACGGGATTTATAGTAATTGCATCATTTATATTTATGGGGTTTATCTCATTAGCACCAAATGCAATTTTATATTCAGACGGTTCATCTTTATCACTTTTAGAAGGTGCTGCTGGTACTAAATACATTTAAATGTAATGTTTTATGCTTTGTTCATATTCCTACCAATTGTTTTATTATACCAAGGTTATAAATATATTAAGTTTTGGGGTAAAGAATGAAAATAAATCAAGCAAGAGAAGTTAACTTTCCTAAGGGTTATGAATACTATTTATATCATTATAAGCATATGCTTTATTTGGTTGCTTTGATATCTATTATTTTAAATACGCTATCAGCTCCTGCACTTGGGATTAAAGCTGTGATTATAATGGTTGTTGCTTGTATTGCCGCAAGGGAAAGTGAATATGTATTTTATTATCATATAAAAGGTTATGGTAGAAGTAAGACTAAGGAAATGTTTGGGGATACAATGTGTTACCTAGACGGTCTTTTAATTGCGCTTTTATTGCCAGTTGGTACGCCTCTATATGTTGTTGTAATTGCTGTTGTATTTGCCAACTATATTGTTCGTAATGGTTTTGGTGGATTTACATATAACATATTTAATGTTGCTGCTATTGGTGCTGTTTTTGCTACATTATCTTGGAATCTAATTGCAACATTTGATTCTAATTTAGTAAATATCATTTTAGAAAATCTTTTTGGATTACCAAAAGTTGTAACTCAAACCTTAGGTAATTCAGTAGCACATGTTGATGGTACGTATAATTATTTATTACTTGGAAATCCACAAACTACACTTGGTTATATTCCGGCATTTATTATTATTTTAATTGCAATATTTTTAATGATTAAAAAAGTTATAGATTATAAAATTGTTTTTACTTTAGTTATTAGTACTATTGTTATTGGATATTGTGTGAACTTAGGTCTTAATATTGATGATTATATTATCAAAAATATCTTCATTGGTACTTTTCTTTTTGGAACTGCATTTATTGCATCTGATCCTACAGTTATTCCAAATACTACGTTTGGTAAAATATTTTATTCTATCATAGTTGTTTTTATTATGTTTGTAATGAGAGAATTAGGTGCTATTTTAGATGGGTTTATATTTGCGGTTTTATTTGGAAATATGTTAACTCCATTTATAAATGCAAAATCTGCGATTATGTCAGTTAAAAGACAAATTATTACAGGAGTTGTATTTGTAATTATAGTTATTGTAGGAGCTATCGGGATTGGTAATGTTGCAAGTCAAAAAGAACCTGTTGAAAATACGCTTCAATGGTATAATCCGACTTTTGTAAAACCAATTAGTGAAAGTGTTATTCAAGGTGGTGTTATAAATGAATGATTATCTTAAATATCCAATTATTTTATTTGTTGTAACTGTTGTATGTACTATTTTAATAACTATAACTTATAACTATACAACACCAATATTAAATGCAAGACAGGAAACGAAAGTTAATGATACGCTAGCAAGTATGTATGACAATATAGATTCTTATGAAGAAATAGAACGTTCTTTTGATCGTAAAAAAACTTCCGTTACGAATGTTTATTTAGTTACTTTATCAGATAATCAAAGTTCATATATTTATAGTACAAGTGCTATTGGAAAAAATGGTTCTGTTGATATGTTAATAAGTGTTGTAGAAGATGGACAAATTGATGTTGTGAAATATACTAGGATGGAAGAAACACCAAAAATAGGTGATAAACTTTCAGAGCCTGATTATATTACTAGCTTAGAAGCTATTTCTACATCAAATCCAGAGATTGATATGGTCTCTGGTGCTACTATTACTTCAAATGCTGTTAAGTCTATGATCGAAGATGTTTCAAAAGATTTTAATGAAAATTATCGAGGTGATACTAAATGAAAAATTTAAAAGAACGTTTTAGAATATCTTTAATAGATGAAAATCCAACTTTTGTTTCTTTTTTAGCATTATGTCCTACTCTTGGTACTACTAATTCTTTATCTAATGCGATTGGTATGGGTGTTAGTGTGCTTATTGTTTTAGTCTTATCTAATTCTATAATTGCTGCGATTAAATCTTATATTCCACATAATATTAGAATCCCCGTTTATATTACTATAATAGCTACTTTAGTTACTATTATTCAAATGTTAATGGAGACTTTTATTCCATCTTTATATTCTACGCTTGGTATTTTCTTACCTCTTATTGTAGTTAATTGTATTATCTTAGGTCGTGCTGAAGCTTATGCATCCAAACATAATGTTAAAAATTCTGCAATTGATGGTTTAACTACAGGTTTTGCATTTTTGATATCTCTTTGTGTTATAGGTGTTGCAAGAGAATTAATTGGTACAGGTTCTATTGAGTTATTAAATTTAACACTATGGGAACCAGAACAAGCTATCTCTATCTTTTCACAAGGTAGTGGAGCATTTTTAATGTTTGGTTTATTAGCCTGGGCTTTTAATGAATTTAAAGTCAAATATGATCGTAAGAAAAAAGCACAAGCAAAGGAGATTAAATAATGGAAGATTTGTTTTTTATTGCATTTAATGCATTTTTAGTGCAAAATATTGTGCTTAGTCAATATCTTGGATTATGTAGTTTCTTTGGTGTTTCTAATAAAGAAAAATCTAGTATTGGTATGGGACTTAGTGTTTTGTTTGTTATTACTCTTTCTAGTGTTGTAACTTGGGCCATATATAATTTTATATTAGTTCCTTTTGAATTAGAATTTTTAGAAACTATAACTTTTATATTAGTAATTGCTGCACTAGTCCAGGTAGTTGAGATGTTTATTAAAAAAATATCGCCATCTTTATATCGTTCACTTGGTATCTATCTTCCGCTTATTACTACTAACTGTGCTGTATTAGGTACAGCATTATTAATTACTAGTAATGATTTTACTTTTAATCAAATGTTGATTTTTGCGTTTGCTACTTCTTTTGGTTATACTTTTATTATATATATTTTTTCTTATATTAGAGTTTCTCTTGAAAAATATCCAATTCCTCGTACTATGCGTGGAATGCCAATTGCTTTAATGACTGCAGCAATAATGGCTATGATTATGACTGGTTTTAGGTAATCATGAGACTTTTAGTTGGGATTTTATTAGTTGTAAGTTTATTTGCTTTTCTGACAGTTGCTAGTTATTACAATCGTAAGACAAAGCAAGAAAATGGTTTTTCACTAAAAGGTTATAAATCAATGTGTAAGGATTGTAGTAGTGAAAATTGTCCTATAAGACAAGAAGATTATGAACAGGAGAAAAAATGAATACTATACTTATAGCTTCACTAGTAATCGGTTTAATTTCTATTATTATCGGAATAGTTTTGGCTTTTGCACAAAAGGTATTTTATGTACCACTAGATGAACGTGTTCAACAAATTTATGAAATGTTACCTCATTATGATTGTGGTGCATGTGGAACACCTGGGTGTCAAGCAATGGCAGGAGAATTAGTAGATGGTAAAATAAAAATTGCAAAATGTCGTCCTTCTAAACCAGAACAAAGAGAAGCAATTGATGGAAAATTAAAAGAATTAGGTTGTTTATAAAATAAGACTATTTGAGTCTTATTTTTTTTATTGAAGTTTTTTTCAAAAAAATGTAAATTTTCTTTACATAACTCATTTATATGATATACTTATTATATTAAATTAAAAATAAATCTTTTAATGATAATCATAGTTGTATTGGTTTATGCTAACAGTATTGTATAAGTAATGCTTATAACTATGTAGTTTTTTTAATAGAAAGGAGAATTATTAATTTTTTAATTCACAATGGGAATTTTAATTAGTAAAAATAATACTTACATTGAAGATCCGATTAATTAACTAGAAAGTTTTAACATTGAAGTAGTTTATATTATATTTTATAAAAGGGTAGCATTATAAAAAAATTAAGGAGTTTTATGAAGAAAATAAAAAAAATACCAGTATATGTTTATTTGTTACAAATTATAGCATCTATATTATTTGTTTTCACAAGTTTACTAGTAAAAAATTTAGTTGATGCAATATCTAATTCACACAGTATACCGGATTTCATGAAAATTGTTTTAATTACAGCTCTAGGTATGACAATTGTGCAATTAATTGTAATGGTTAAAGATATTTATATTGAAAAATTTATTATAAATAAAAACAAAGAATTAATTAAAAAAATAAGCGAGTCCATATTTAAGAAAAGTTATTATGAATACTATAAAAATAGTAATTCTGATTATATTTCTGTATATACAAATAAATTAGAAAGACTAGAAGAAAATTTTTTTAGAAACAAAGCAACTTTAATTGGGGATGTTGTCACTTTTATAACTTGCATATTTACAGTTTTGTATATATCTTATATATTCATTTTTGTTTTTATATTTCTAGCTTTCATAACAATTTTTTTACCGGTTTTTTTTAATA
>WNNJ02003181.1:0-98994 GCA_012934845.2 Pomphorhynchus laevis
ATATTATTGAATAATTAAATATATATTAATTATTATATATTAATTATATATATATAATTTCATGATATAAGCTTTGTACATGGCAGTGCGTATTGCAGTTTAGGCAATACGCACTGCCATAGGCACCTTATACACACTTAAACAATGTCTAAAGCTTGAAAAACAGAAATACCCTTAATCTGAATCATCAGAGGAAATTTAGCATAAGCTCTGTGCATGGCAGTGCGTATTGCGGTTTAACCATGCATCAGGCACTAAATTCCTTTTAATAGAAATGCTGTTTAACAGGGACACTTTAAAGTGTTCAAATATATAAAATATAATTTGTTGTTACACCTGCCCTGGGACACACAATGGTGTACTCGTAAATAAATCACTGTTTTCCTCATGAGGAGGCATAAACACCAGGCAGCATTCTATATATTCCTATAAGACCACGAAATTGAACCGAATTATTCTCGCAATATTCAAAGTCGCTACGTATATATACAATACTAATTATTGTTGGATGAAATCAGGACAATAAAATCAAGATTTATTTTATAACGTTTTCGGGATACTTCCCTTCTTCAGTAACACTAGCACAATGGCTTCTCAACAATGTTTTTATGCACATGGCTTACGCTTCAAAACATGGAAGAATGACACTACTGTTTCCGATAATCACATTGTTTTTTTACTCTTCGCCATACAGTTGAACGGCTGTGTAAGGACCTTACAATTATGCCATCACCTGTGCCGACCACCACAATTCCCGTGACTTTCTCTTAGCTGTGTCTTGCACATTGGATTCTAGAATAGTTATGTCAAAGCTGTGGTTATTTTCAACAGCATGACGAACTGAAGAATCACGGGCGAGTTTATATCTGAATCACATTACAACCATCTCCATCTGGCATACAAAATCATTTTTAAATCTGCTCATATTCTCTGCTAAAACCGGTGCAAGAGCATTTTCCGTAGCAAGGCCATCGATTTGTTCCCACATTTCGTCGTTTAAGACAAAATTGCATCTACTTGTGCATATCAGTAACAGTTTCCTATAATCTTTCTTGCAAAGTAGTAAACTATCACCTGAGTTTTGTCCCAGTAAATCAGCAGCTATGTCAATAGCCTCCACAAGTGGAACATTAGTGTATAGTTAAGTTATATCCGCTGTTAGCAATTTTAAGTTAGCAGCATTATAACAATGAATAATTTGAGAAAAGTGAGGACCGTCTTTGATGAAGTAAAAATGGTCTTTAGTAATTTGTTCCCACAGCATTAGGCGACATACTTACACAGCTTGTAAGCAAATGTAGTATATGACGCAACTATAGGTCTTCCCGGTTGCGTAAATTTATGCGTTTTAGGTAACAGGTATAAAAACGAGGTTTTGAGTTTATAGCTGTATACGATTTCACAAACGTTTGCGGTACTTTGTGTTCGGTAAAAAGAAACTTAAGAAATTTCCAGTGCCATTGTTCAGCATTGTTCATCACTTAATCATACAGTTGATTTTCAGAACGTTACTGTGTTGCCTTATGTTGCCTTAGCAATTATTTACCGCGTATAATATAAGAAGCATTTTTCATGGCTCGTGGGTCTAACCTAATGTATAATAATAAACCGAACTATAATCTTAAGTTAAAATATAATTAATTTCTTTTTGTTTTTGACCCTGCATATTAATATCTGAGATTTTATTTGATCTTTTGCTTGTTTTAGTCCGTTTGCATTCCAGATTTTGTATTAAATAATAATTTTATTATTGATAATTTTTTATGGTCAATTTTATTATCTAATTGTTATAATTTTGTGTTTTACTGTTTTATTTTTGCTTTTGTTTTTATGGTTGATAATGTTTTGTTTTGCTTTATTATGTGATGTATTTACTGTTTTTGGGGCCCAGATCCCCTTGGACCTGTGGCAATTAACTGGATTATTATCTCTATTTTAAATAGTTGATAATGATCTATTTAGTGATAAAAAATTATTGGAGTTGGATCATAACGGTTCCATATAAGAAAATGCTATCTAACTATCTCCACTTTGACTGGACCAAAGTTGTTCATATTGCCGTTCCTAGAGTTTGCAATTAAATATTACTATCGAACTCTACGAAGTTGTTTTCTAAAACAAAATGAGTTCCTTCAAGTATAAACGCAGCAACCTTCGACAATACATCCTTTACATCCTGTTTAAAAGCTACCAATCCATAAAGATGAAGGGCAGATACAATGATTCCACATCAAATCAGCTAACTGAGTCTACATATTTAATATAATTATAAAATATAAACAAAACATAATAATGCTGAATCAAAAAGTAATAATTAAATAATAAAATTAATAATTGTTTTTAGATTTTTTATAATTTTAATCAAGTTAAAATAAAAAATTTAAATTTAAAATAAACGTCATTTTATGAATTAAGTAATACATAACAGACATTGTATCAGAATAAGAATTAGAGGTCATCAGGAGGAACTTCGTCAGGAGGTCATCATGATTGAGTTAGTAGAAATATCACTTTTTATTCTCCAAATTTCTTTAAAAACTGGTCATTACTTTATATATGGCTTGTCACATTCGATCGCAAAGACTTATTAATTAGCATACTTATTAAGACAATTTCACGGTTAATGTTGTTGCTGTACAACTGATTATGGATCTACAGTGCACGGAGTGATAATTTTATTTGGTTGTAAGCAAATCAATTATGCCGAATGAATTATTTAGGTAGATGTAGTGTTGAATCTTCTTAACTAAGCACTCCTATGTTATTTTTTGTCCATATTTCGGATGGTTCATTTGGACTTGCTGATTAGTTTAACATTTTATAAATGACATTCAAATCAAACTTTAATTCATTGTACATCAGCTACTTATTACAATCAGTGTTGACCTTGTATAATTTCTTAAATGTTATCTCATACAGTTATCAACTTTGCTAGCTACTTAAAACTATGACAGATTATATAATATATGTTCTTTGAAATGTTGTTGCACGTTAAAGTTAAATGATATATACATTTCATTTCTACTAGATTCTTGATAATTTTTATTAAGCTCAGCACGATTATGTGATCTTAATTTTTCGAATTATTACTTTAGTTATTTAGCAAAGTTATTTAAAACACATTCTTTTCGTACACGTATGGTTTAACAACCCATTCAACCACATGTTTCACTTTAAGTTTATATAATCATGTACAACCATCGTTTTATATAGTTTTACTCGTCTTTCAAAAATAAAAGATTTATAATATATTTATTATATTATATTTATATTTATTCCTTTTTTATAATAAAATTTTTTTTATGTCTAAATTAATATTTTAGCTTCCTCTACGTTCCAGTGGTATTGGTGCAGGATCTTTTTATGAAGTTGACAATGACATGATTAAACGCTTGGATTCGATGAACAAGTGCTTTGAGCCGTCGTTTCGACAAACTGTAAGCAACAACTGACAATATTTCAATCTAATTTGCATTATTAATATACGTTTTACGTTTTTATTGAACGTATAAATAAATACCTTATTTTTGTTCACATTTCGGCTACGTCAGTTTCAAGCCTGCAAGACACCTGTATCGTTACTTATTCGAGAACCGATGATTGAGTTAACTGATCATATCAACCGGATACCAGACAATCTTCAAAATATCAAATACGTAATATGTACGTTCTTCTTCGTTTAAATTTTGTTGCAATTCTTTTGTAGATTATAAATTTCAATTATTTTTATAAATCATCTCAAAATCAGTAATTATATTGAAATATATTCGTCGTTTAACAATATGTTATATCACCTTTGATAATTATAATTTCGTCTCTTTTTATTCTAATCTTTTTATTACTGTGTGTTTTATGGAATATCGCTGATTACCATTCAAATTCAAGTTTGTAAAGATACACCGAATATTCACACTTTCCTAATTTCTGTTTATTTTTTTATTATTTCTGTTATCGGCTCACAATTTTTGATCACCTTCTAATTGAGAATGAGATATTATAAAGGCTCATTTTATCTTTCGTTATTGCTTTGCACGCATTCCGCATTCATATGTTTTATTATCCATATCGATTGTATGCTTTAAATTCGAGGTTATTAGTTTACGGCATAGTTTTTGATTTGTGCTGTAATATAACAGCACAAATCAAATCAAATCTCACGACGCATTTCGAAAAAATAATCGTTTTGTTAAACCTCAAGAATAAATTAGGTAATCGTGACGCGGTAGTACATCATTTCATAACGAAACATCCTGAAAAAGCAGACAATACATTTGATTATGTAATCCTAGACAAAGATATTCCAAACAGTAAAGAAATGGAACAAAAAGTTCCCTTTAGAAAACTTTACTAAAAAAAGTTCTCTTTTTTTAGAGAACAAAAAGTAATTTGTCAATTAATGACTAATGAAAACTAGGATTTAATATCGATAATGTTTATAAATATGACTTACCGATAACAAACAAAAACTCGAAAATACATGTTATTTTACTTAATTTAGTCAGAATAGTTAATTAAATGAATGTGTTTTGTATTTGAGATTGAAAAAGCTTTTAGCGGACGAAACAGTTTCTTGTTGTCGGTTTAAAATTTGATAAAATAATATTTGCACGCATATGATGGTCCCGGCAGCTGTGTGTTCTTTCAAAACTTATATATTATATTTTAATAGATGATCGGTAGTAGAGCAAGAAAATGCTAAGAGTGTTATTTTCAAATAATTATTGGAGCTGGATCAAATAAGAGAGGAAATTATTTTTGATATTTCACTAACTTCTGTTAGCATCTTCAGAAAATTGAAAACTGAAGATGTTAATAGAAGTTAGCGAAATATCAAAAATAATTTCCTCTTTAAGTAATTTCCTCTTATTTATTTCATCTCTTATGATCCATTACTGATAAATAATTATTGGAGCTGGATCAAATAAGAGAGGAAATTATTTTTGATATTTCACTAACTTCTGTTAGCATCTTCAGAAAATTGAAAACTGAAGATGTTAATAGAAGTTAGCGAAATATCAAAAATAATTTCCTCTTTAAGTAATTTCCTCTTATTTATTTCCTCTCTTATGATCCATTACTGATAAATAATTATTGGAGCTGGATCAAAGAAAAGAGGAAATTATTTTTAATATTTCGCTAACTACTATTAACATCTTCAGTTTTCAATTTTCCGAAGATGCTAACAGAAGTTAGTGAAATATAAAAAATATTTTCCTTTCTTATTTTAATAAGAGAGGAAATAATTTTCTCTTAATTTCCTCTTGTTTATCAGTAATGGATCATTATCAAGTACTTAAAAAGTGTTACTTTTATTAGAGCGTTTTGGCTTACTACTCTAATTTGTTACTAAGACAATTTGATTTTGCTGAAGAAGGCAAACACGTAATACAGTTAGCCCAAATAAGTGATTATGAATTTACATTAAATAATCATTCTGTGCACAGAATGATTATTTTATGTAAGTCGAAAAACAGTAAGCCGAAACGTTCGAATAAAAAAGAACCTTGTCTTAGTATTTCTTGCTCTACTGCTGATCATCTATAAAAATATAATATATAAATAAGTCCGCGATCCAAGATCAGACGATTCAACTATATGTTTAATTGAATAATTTATAGGCTATACGTGCAATGAGAAAATAAAGACGTTTCGTCTCTACTTGCGAACTTTATCAAACCTATAATTTTATACATTTGATTTAAATTTGTGATTTCACGTCTCTTTATTTTAACAAGTTAAGATGGACGGGAGCCTGGTATTGGTAAAAGCACAGTCCTGTTCTACTCTCTATGTCATGCCGTCAAGCAGAATTGGTTAATTCTAAACTTTCAGAAAGGTAAATGTCGTTTGTATTTGGTTAGTATTTTTTATCTATATAAATAACTATAAATAATCTAGCCAATAATTTTTAAATGCAAAATGTTTAATGATAAAACTTTTGCAAGGTCAATAGTTCCCGCAAAAGGGCCATCAAATGTTTTTTAACTAAGCAGATGTTTTTGCAAAATAATCTGTATACTTCCGTTGATAGATTTGATCTAATTTGTATCCTTGCTGAGTATATGCAAGCTGGCAATAATTGTAATAATAATTACAATTATTATCAACAACATAGCCGATATTTTTTAATATTACTAAAAATAAGGAAATAATATGTCAGAGTCCCGTGTTTTCGAGAGTACAAAATCCCATGTTTTCTAGTATTTTCAGCTACTATCTTTTGGAATAGTATGTTGCATTCTTTGCCGTTTTTACCGTAACATGTGAGGATGTCATTAATAAAATAAACCTGATTGACTTCTCATATTCTCTTAAGATACTTGCTCATTTTTCGCGACGAATGAAATTCAAAGCAAGAACTTATTGAAATTCAAAGCAGTGATCTATAAGCAGAAACATTTAGTGAAATTCAAAGCATGAACGTAGCCAATAATTGTAATAACAATTATGCATAGAAAAATTTGACCTTTTCTTTTTGGACTTTTATACTTCTTTTTTAGTATGTTTTAGAAAACATTTGTCTTATCGAGTAGGGTTACTTTCGGTGTAAATTAAATCGTCCTGGCCTTCTCTCCAAAAATCAACAAAGCAAATTAACTTTATTAGTAAATTTTAACTAACGTAATTGGTCTTTTCAGACAATTTAGATCTAAATGTGCATTCAAGTTAGTCGATCTTGTCTTGTTCTCTGTAGCCTATCTCAAAATGTATTAATTGAAATGCCTTTTAGAGTTAGTCAATCATGTTGAGTTGAACTAAATTACATTTCACATCAGCAACTAGCATATTCGCAAACATATTTCTCTAAGCCATTTATCTTACTAAAGTCAGATGTATTTTCTCATTTAAGTAAATTATGATTGATCAATTGATATAGCTAATGTGTTTATTATAATTAACTGTACGCTATTCTGCTATTGTGTATTATTTAGTTTTGCTTACATTGTGCATACACAAATTTAAGTTGCGTTTTACGACTTAATCTAATTAGGATGCGTTGAAAGCTGGGTGTGCCCTTTGCTTTTATCGTTAATGGATTATATGATGACAAGTCCTTTGTCTAGCACTGATGACCTGAATATTTCTTAAATAACGATCAACATAGTGAATTAGATCAATACAGAAATGGCGCATTCAACAAAACGGATATTATTAGCATTTTAGATTTCGACACGAGTTTTTAAATAACCTTTTTTATCGATCCATGATTGTAATATCTCAACTGTATCGCCGTTGTTCTTATTAATTTTATCATTTCTAATGAATCATGCATGTTTTCACATTAGAACGACCTAAATAAATCATATTGTTTAATTGAATAAATATTTGTACTTTAAATAAAACAGCGAAATATATTTTTACCTTTTGATCCTAGGATTGTCATTATTTGGTGTTTATTACTGTTCTCAGTAATAAAGAGGGAATTAGAATCAATTAAAAGTTGTAACATTAATTTTAGGTATATTTTCGTAGTATTCAAAGGCACGTTTTAAGCCAATCGCTTTGGGACGAAATTGATAACATCAATTTAGGAATGAAGACGATCATTTGAAGCATGCATTTAACTCTCTCTATGTTTGCTGGTTCTACACAATGAAAATAATATTTACAACTAAAATTAAACACTCAACTATGAATATGTTCTTTCATCCAACCATCTCCTAACAAGGACACGACGATGAAAGGTTGTTTTATTTTGAATGTTGTATTTCAAGCACACAATAAGCTGCTGATAATCTATCTGTGCATGTTGACAGCTGTGACAATGTATCTGTTTGTGAAAGTCCACTGCACCGTCAATTATATCATAATTTTTATAAAAATATGTTATTAAATAAAAAATTCAATTTTCGAGTATTTGAATAATACGTCAATTTTTATTTAAAATTGTGTGTGTGATTACAACAGGACTCACAATGCATTTCATTTTTATTTTAAATTTACTACAGTTTCTGAAGGCGAAACTCATCATACTACGCGCCAGTAAGCTTGTGATGTGGCGCCGTTATGCTTCCCGATTTCTATCAAGTCCTTACTACTTAAACAAATAAATTGCAGATATTAAGTTATTTAATGAAATATGTATGATGATTGTAATATTGTAAATGTTTTATTAAATTGATCATTTAATCTATCACTAATAATGCATCCTATTTTATAAGTGTCCTTAGATGCTAGTAACAATCAAACCGGCCGTCTATATCTACAATTGTTTTTTATACTTAGAATACCATATCTACTTATCTATGAGATTAATAAGAAGTACCATTCCAAAAGGCTAATGTTATTTTGTACCATCGATTAGCATTTCTTTCGTAGATTTTGCAATGAACTTTTTTTAATATTTTTGTATTGATGCCCAAATTCGTTTATATTTTGCATAATACATTCCCATTTTCAACAGCCTCTGAAATTATGCAACAACAGATAAATTTGGCTGAACAGAATGTACGGAATTCAAATGTATATGATACTCCTATTGAATCAGTAGCTTGGCTGCAAAATTTTGCAACACAGAATCGAGATCTACTCAGAAATTCAGCTGTAAGTTATCAAATTCGGTGTGATTATTATCTGTTCAAAAGTACGTTATTTATCGTGTATTCTTAGTTGAAGACTAGTGAAGAGTACGTTTGGAGCTTACGTGAATCGACACCCGCAAACACAAGTATTCTTAAAATCGTTGAGCTGGTAATATTTACGTTTTATTTAATAATGATTAATAATGTAGTCTATCTGTTTTTCTCATTAGTGGTGAGCGCGTAAAAAATCATATGATTATTTATTGTTTTTGTAATTAATATATTATTGTGTGCTTTAATATTAATATTATACACGAATATTAAATACATATTATTAATAATCGCTATAAATTGTGAGTTCCTGATACAAGGATACTAACTGATCATATATATAGCTTTTTCAATTACAAGTAATTTGTTATAATCAAGACAATGCTTTTAACCAGTCTGGTTATAAAACTTTTTTAACCATACTATAAATTTGCTGCAATTTTAAAACAATTGAAAATATCCACGAATTGAATTTGCGACTCGCAATACAATTAAGAAGAGCTTAATTCGTTAATCTAGCTTAACGAATTCTCCCCGAGAATAATGACACATTGTCAAAAATGCAAACACGCGAGAGCAAAGTGATGTGAAAACATAAAATAAAGATTCAGTGACTAGCACATTAAGTTGATAAAAATATTAGTATTACAACACAGGGACATGTGAATCCGTTGTAACGTATACATTGCGACGTGCAGATTATGCATAATCAATATGTCGGAGTTGTTAAAAAATCCTTATTTATTAATATGTCGGTGTAACAGGCTTAAGTATAAACAGAAGTTTAAATACCCGACGATCGGACATCGGAAAAAAGCTCGTTCATCGCGATGCTGTTGTTAACTATTGCATCTCGCAATATAATAACATACAAGATATATTTGAGATTACTTGATTTATCAGGGGAAATGAAACATTCACAGATCGTAAACGACTAGAACAACGAATAATAGGTCAATTAATGACAGACGAAAAATATTGTATAAATATTGAAAACATTTATAAATAGGATGTGCAAATAACATAACATTACAACTGAATTAATAATATTATTTTTATTTTTTATTTTAATAATATGTGCTCTTTGTTATAGATTGAGGAAGCTTACTTGAGTGAAACGTCTTAAGAAAT
This sequence comes from Pomphorhynchus laevis, assembly GCA_012934845.2. Lineage (NCBI taxonomy): Eukaryota > Metazoa > Acanthocephala > Palaeacanthocephala > Echinorhynchida > Pomphorhynchidae > Pomphorhynchus > Pomphorhynchus laevis. The sequence goes on from WNNJ02003181.1 coordinate 9,705, forward strand.
TATTTGCATTAAGCCGGTGTTTTTATTAATAGTTTACCTATTGTCGATCAATCAACTTGTATATATATACTGGCAATACATATTATATCGTTTTCAAACCAGTTTTATATTATTATCAAAAATACAGAAACATCAAAAATTTTAAACATTACTTAAATTGCAAGTTAAATTTACAAAAATAGAACCCTGAAGCTTAATTAACATGACAGTGATATTTATGATCCGCATTTATTCCTGTTTCTTTATCGGTCATTAGCTGTCCAATCCATATCTGATCTCTACGTTTTCTTTCGGTGTCGTCAGTCGCAGGTTCGTAAACATCACTGCTTAACTGTTTCATAGCTTCACTGATATAATCATCGGTACCCCATATTACAGGTTCGTTGCACTTATCTGCTTTTTTTAATTATTATTGTTTTATTTTGCTGTAGTTCACGTATAGCCTTAATGTACTTATATATAAAATTTAAAATGCATTCGTAATTTGGTGGTAAGTCTATCCATTTTTGAAAACATTGGTTTCCAAACGCTTCATACATAGCTTTATTTGCTTCATCATTCGTGACGTCCTTAAATGCTTGATAACACATAATTCTAAGCGACTTGGCTAAATCATATCTTATAAACTGCTCTGGCATTACATTGTAGTTCAGACCTAGTTGTCGTACTCCAATTTGTGGCTCAGTCAGCTTAAGATTGGTCAAATTATTTATTGTGTTTAGTTGACATAACGGTCGTTTACGAGATCTCTTAAATCTTCTTTTAGTAGGTAGTTGTATAATATCTACTCACCTCTGAAGGGTTTATTCATTATGTAGCATCCATGCAAATTTTGAAGCTTTTTTCTTTATCAAATTAATATACTCTTGAACATCATAGTCGTTGCCATTTTTTGTTACAGCTGTATTGGTAGAATTTTAATAGTATATTCTGTAGAGATATAGATGCGAACTGTAAACATTTATTCCATTTGTATAATATGCGGTCTCGAAATGTTTCATCGACTAAATTCATGTTGACACACATTGTCTTTTTAAGCTTTAGGGTCTTAAGAGTGACATCGTTTTCTTTACAGTGAAGTAGAAATTTAAGATGTGCTCTGACTCTAGATCTTTGCTGCTGTGACAGGACACCGGGTGGTGGGCATAAAACTATATTATCGTTAATACTGTAACACTGTCCTTCGGGACTCAGATGTGTGTGCAAATTCATATGTTATTAATATAAAGAAGAAACACCGAATACTGCAGACAAATTATTTCTAAAACGTTTTGCGTTTTTGGGCTTTGTCAATTAATCTAAAATACAGAAACTTCAAAAATATTAAACATTACTTAAATTGCAAGTTAAATTCACAAAAATAGAACCCTGAAGCTTAATTAACATGCCAGTGATATTTATGATCCGCCTCGACGTCCTTTCCTTTCGATCTTGTCTTTTTCAGCGATCCTTATCCAGTGATCATCCTCTCTTCTGGCTACATGTCCGAACTATCGTAGCCTTTTTCGGACGATGACGTCTCGTATTGAGTCCATTTTGAACATCTTCCGGATATCAATGTTGCGAACTTTGTCCTTCTTTGTGATACCAGCAGACCATCTGAGCATTCTCATCTCATTCACTGCTAACCTGTTGATATCTTATTTTGTTGACCAGAGAAATATGGTAAAATTCCTTTCCTTGATGTCCTGATATATGTCCTGAAGATATTAATCTTCAATAGCAAACTACAGTGTATCAGAAATGTGACGGATTGATAACGTATATACATGCTAGCAATTTAAATACCCGCAAAACCAAAGAGAACGGTAATAAGAAACGAAGCTATAAGAATTTGAAAGATTTGTTCAAATTAAGAAAGATTTATTAACTGCATCAAGGGTCATATTAGGATGATTCACAAAAAAAGATATGGAGTCCATGTGTACGATTCAGAAATAATGCCGCAGTTAGCATTCTATTTGAACGTCATTTTGACGATCGCATCAAAGCAAACAACACAACGAACGACAAAGTGGGTCATGTAACGATAACAGGTATCTGTTGTAAATAGATGAAGCTAAATTCTCTTTACTGAAGCAAAAGAACTGAAGCAAGGTCAAAATAATTGTAAGTCCAAAAATCCCGTGTATTTGAGCACATGTGATACGTGAAATCTACAATACGTCGGAGAGACTGGTCGCTAGTTGAACCATAGAGCTAACAATCGAAGATAAGATATCCGACAAAAGCGCATCAACAATGATACAATTTTAAATAGTTGATACTGATCCATCATTGATAAATAATTATTGAAGCTGGATCAAAGAAAATAAGAAATTATTTTTTATATTTCGCAAACTTCTCTGTTAGTATCTTCATAAAATAATGTAATTGTTAAACACGTTGTTAGTAATTCTGAACACGTTGAGCCAACTGTTCATTTGTAAAGTGGCATACAAGAAACAGTCAATCAGAAACAGAGAGCAATTTTGAATTGGACAAACAATAACCGATAAACAATTAAATACAATTCATAATTTCTATCTATCATGATTTTCTGATTGATTGTTCCTTACTGTTACAAATGTATAAAGATATGAAATTGTAATGAAACACCGATAACTGTTAAAGTCATTTTGTCCGAATTGTTAAGAGTACTTACATCTAGTCATCTTGTTAGTTTTAACTCTATACGTAGTATTATTTTTGGAAACAGTCGTCATTCTAGACTGTATAAGTTCTTTCATAATTGATCTTTGACTCTTAAAAAACGTTATTTGTATTTTTTATTTTATCACCCTCAGCCACTTTTTTTCTTCACATCCCTTGCAATGTTTGCCAAAGCTGGATAATGTTCAAGACCACACATAATGTCCGAGTCATTTCATCATATATTATTATGGTATTGTTGATACATTCAGTTTAAGATCTCTGTCAAACCTTTGAGACCTGTTGGTTAATTAGACGATGGAAGCATCCACGAGAAACAAAAAAGTGATGTTAAATTCTTGATTGATATCTCTCAGTTTCTAAATTTTTCGATCAAATTTCCTTGATTGTATATTCCGAGGAAATTTCTAAATAATAGAAAATCTTAAGATAAATTTATTTAACGTTTTAAGTTTATATTTACCCTTTAAAATGTATATAGTACAGAATGCGTATACTTGGTTAACAAATTTGATTATTTCTAGGGATGCGACCGTTTAAGATATTCGTCCGATTGTATAGGAGTTATTGTCAAAGAGATAAAGAAACAATCTCATAATTTAGGGTAAATTGCGGTTGCGTTTCAATTGTATAATGTCTATTTACTACGATTATATAACAGCTTTAAGATACTTACCGCGATTGACGGAGTTAACGCCTTTTATGGTTCATCTTGGGTGCGATCTGAAAAACGAGAAAAGGTATAATGTTTTGTTTGTAATTCATTATTCTACCAAAATGCCGATATTATGTTTTGTCTTTTAGCTTCAAGCAGACGATTTGGTATTTGTTAGAGCACTGAAACGTCTGCTCAAATCTGACTGGGTAAATTTCGCGATTTTCTTATTTAAAACACTCCGGGCATTCTCGTTTTATTGATTGAATTTTAATATAAACAAAAAGTTTAAGTCGTAATTAGTTAAATTTACTTATGAATGATAACTGAATTAAACTTTAATTTTGAACGTTAAACATATTAATTAAGGCAACATTTATCGTATCAAGTTTATATTCTTATATTTTGCATAGCCCACATTATTGATTGAAAATTCTGAATACTGATATTGTGTGATTAACACCAATCAAATCAGTTAACTGAGTCTACATGCTAGCAATTTAAATACCCGCAAAACCAAAGAGAACGGTAATAAGAAACGAAGCTATAAGAATTTGAAAGATTTGTTCAAATTGAGAAATATTTATTAACTGCATCATTTAAACCTATACATACCTAGTATAGGTTTAAGATATAAAATAATGCTAAAACAAAATTTAATAATTAAATTATAAATAGAAATAATAAATAATTGTTATAAGAATTTATATAATTTATATCAATTTAAAATAAAAATTTAAATTTAAATTTTAAATAAAAGTAAATTTTTATGAATTGACTAATAAATAACATACGTTGTATCATCAACGTATGAGGTCATCAAGAGAAACTGCTTTGTTATCAGGTTTTGATTACTACTCCTGGACTCAACATAGCAGCGGGGCCAAATACATGCTAATGATGTATTTCCTCTGAAATAACTATCTAGTATCTTATTCTAATGCAAAGTATATTATTTATTATCCATCCATAAAAATTTGGCACTTAAGAGTTTAAATTTATTCTTTATATTATTGTGTTGATTTATATATTTTACTATTTTCTGCTTGATGTTATTTTTATAGTAACCTAGTTTAAAATATGTATCTATTAAATTATTTAAATGATTTTGAAGAAAGCCAATATCATTACATATTGTTGCAATTCTTAAAATTTCATTATTTAATGTATTATATTTTATATTATATGGTATGCATGAATGCTCATGCAAAAATATGTTTCTTGTAAATTTAAATATGTCATCTTTACGATATAAATTAATAGTAGTTTTAGTTAATGTTAATTTAATGTTCATATCTAGATATACACCTTCTTTATCATTAATATTGGTTTTGTTAAGAATAAGGCTTTCTGGATAAATGTGCTCACTAATTGAATAAAAATTATTAGAATTAAATACACATATATCATCAATGTATCGAAACATATATTTCATGTATTTATATTGTTTAGATTTAGTTTTTACACAGTTATGAACAAATTCATATTCTATAAAGCTTAAAAACAAGTCAGCTATAATTGGGCTACTATTACCACCCATTGGAACACCTTTTATTTGTCTAAATATAGATGTCCCTACTTTTAAATAATTTTGATTTATCAAAATATTTAAGGATTCTATTAATTCAATTTTATCCATATATTTATATTTATTTGATGGTTTAATTTTTGTTAGATAGGCGTTATAATTATTATAACATATATATGTATATCTTTTTCCGAATATAAGGTTAATTAATTTTACTAACGCTTCTTTAATATCTACTAAATCTAGATTTGTATAAAGCGTACTAAAATCGTATGTATTTATATTTTGAAAATTTATTCTTTTGTCTGTTCTAAAAATTCTTTTGTAGAATTAATACTGAAATAGTGTTTTATACCAGTATTAATTTCGATTACCTTGCAATATTTTTTAAAGTGTGCTTTAATTACTTTAAGTATTTTATTCATATAGACAGAAAGTGGTTTTAATGTACATTTAAACGCACTACATATGAACCTAGGTTTCATCAGATTTTTATGTAATTTTGGATTCCAATATAATATAGGTATAGTTTTATTATCTAATTCAACCTTTATACCCTTTTTATCCATTATAGAACAGTGACTTGTAATAATTGTTTCTAAACTCAACTCACTACGTTCATATGTTGGATTTACATTTAAATCATTAGAATTAACCTCTTTCATTAGTATATCATAATAAAGCTTTTTGCATATGAAGACAAAGTTATTACTAGCTTTATCAATAGTTGTTATTATATAGTTATCCTTTAATTTAGTAAGTTCTTTATACATATCTTTATTAATTTATCTTTCCTTTTATAATTGTTTGTTATTTTCATTTTATTTTTAATTTTATCAAATATATAATCTTTCCAAATTTTTATCTTATATATTCGAGCTTTCACTATTAATCAGCTTACTAAAGTAATCATTTAAGTTATTATATAACGAACTGTAAATTTTATTTTTGTCGTTGTTGTTATTTAATCTATATTTATACCCTTTTGATAGCAGCTTTCTTAATTCACAATTTTCAATTAATTCTAGATTATGGGTACATATATGTTCATTTATTTTATCAAAATTAAGACTTTTGCAATTGCATTCAGTTTCTATGATGTTTCTAATATTATCGTTACATATTGATTTTAATTCTTTATTATAATTACAAATTTTTCGTCCTAATGGTGGTAGGAGTTTATACCTTATTTTAAGAATATATTTACTTAAATATGATCCTTTTATTTCTTTACTTTTAGAATTATTTAAAAGTCCGGCTATATTTATGTTATCTATACATTTATTAATGAAGTTTATGGTTAATGTATATTTTCTATTGTTATTATTAACATTTATTGTACGATTATAGTATTTTGTATTACAATAACTGTCTATTATACAACTTAGCCTATCATAGTCGTTAATTAATTTTTGATTTATTGAACATATGATATCTTTAGAAAAACTTCTTATATTTACATAAAGATCTTTTAGCTTATTATCACTTAAAAGTTGTTTTAATATTTCTAATTGTTCATTTATATATATCTTTTTTAATATTTTTAACTCTATTTTTCCTATTCCTTTTATCACCATGACTTCTTGGTTTGCGTTTAACCGGATTATTATAATATAGTTGTTTATTATGTATTATACTACTTCTGCCAATTCCTTGTACCACGTCATTCAATCCTAATGGGTACATGGAATTAAGCGTTTTAATCCAAAAATCTTCTTTTTCTAATAGTTTTTGATTTAATATTGAAATGTTTTCTTCGATAATATGTTCTAAAATAAATAATTTACAGTTTTTAATATCATGTCCTATTTTATACTTTCAAGGAACCAGGGATACTTTATTATATTTCAATTCTCTTGTTTTGTTTTAGTTCTAAATAACAATAAAGATAAACCTCTTTATTAAGTCTTATCAGTTCAGTTTAACTGAACCCGTTATTCTTGTTACTTTTAGAGTAGAAAATATTTATATATGTTTTTACATAATTTATAAAAATATATAAATATATATTTATATTATTTATAATTTTTGCGTTTTTCGTCTTACGCCAACAAAAGATTTTACATCTTTGAGTTTTTTGAGGTAAAAAACTTATCTCTGAGTTTTTTGAGATAAAAATATAAAGTTTTTGTTGAGGAAGCCGATAAGCGAAACGTGCAAAACGAAATTCATTTTTTTGCTAATAGTCCCAAATACCCAACAATTGATCACAACATTAATCACATTAATCGCATTGATCACATTGACTCAACATTGATCACATGTTCAATCACTTTTGCTATTTATATTCTAATCGATATTAGTTACCCCGATGATCTATCAAAGTTTAGTTTAAAAACTTTACTAAACTCTGTTAGCTGATCGGATTTATCAAACTTTAATGAACAGAGATAATTTTACTGAAAAAGAATAATTTCTGTTTTGTTTTAAAGAGCAATGCCATTACTGTGTGTACTGTCGGACCGGAAGATTATATACTGGAGAAACCTTTAGGTAAACGATGGCATAAGAGATTAAAGCGGAAAATTTATCGAACTGTTAGGACTTATAATGAGTACTATTACGACGGTCCATGCACTCCTTTAGCTTTGCTAAATTTTGAGGTAATTAATTTAATAGGTTGTTATTTTTATTTTTAAATATTTTTGTTAGAGTTTAACTTCTAAAAATTTATCATTTGATACATTTTTAAGCTGGAATAATGAGGCTAATCATTTTATATTTTGCAAAGATTTTCATATTTTCGTTGACAGGGGGCTAAACATCACTAAGCACCATTGTTCAAATGTTTGTTGTCCATCAACGGCTCAAATGGTGGATGCGCCTTTATAAATATTATTCACTTTTGTTTATTGTTTACATTGACAAAATTACGATACGGGCTGCTTTGTCGGATGTCGTCTTCAGTTTGGTTCCATCAGGATACCATCTCTGCCTTTTGCAGATGATGTTGTCTTGATAGCTTCTTGTCCCGAGGACTTGCAATACCTACTAGATCGATTTACGATAGAATGACAAGCAGCAGGGATGTTGGTTAGTACATCCAAGACTGTCTCTATGTGTTCGTTTCGGATTCAGGTGCCAATATCAATCCGGATTGGGGAAAAGGTTTTTCCTGATGTAGATATTTTTAAGTATTATGGTATATTGCTCTCGATAGGCGGCAAGAACATCAGGGATATTGAGAAGCGGATCTGTGAAGCTAACGAAGCAATGCGTTCTTTGTAAGGTATGTCGTTGTGAAGCGGGAGTTGAGTCCTCGGGAGAAGCTTTCGGCTTACCACGCAATCTTCGTTCCTATCTTAACTTATGGTTATGAGCTTTGGGTTATGACCGAAAAGAAATATCTCGGATACAGGCGACCGAAATGATGTTCCTTCGCGATGTAGCCAGTTTTAGGCTTTGAGATAAGGTTAGGAATTCGGTCATCCGGGATGGACTAGGAGTAAAGTTGCTGCTTCTCCATGTCAAATAAAGTAAGTTTCGATGACTATGACACGTTCTGAGGATCTAATGATCGCCTTCCTCGAAGGGTTTTCCAGGTCGGACTCTCTGGAAAAAGACCTCGAGGTAGACCTCTCTACTGGTGGAGAGTTCAAATCCCGAAACTTGCCAAAGAACGCCTTGGGCTATCTGAAAGAGAACTCTGGTATGTCTCCTAGGATCGCGATGTCTGAAGTAGTTTGGTTCGTACACTGCCTTCACAACTGACACCCAGACCAGTGGTTGACATGACAATTCTGGTGTAATATTATTCGTTTTTTCTTGTCAAGAAATTGTTGTTGTTGCCTTTGTAAATTGATAACAAAATAAGTGTACAATACATTTACTGTATTTTTGAAGAAGCAAGTTTTTTAAAGATAAAAAACAAATCAAGAAAATGCAAATGTTTCGACAATACGATTTTGATAGTGTTAAAACAAAACAAGAAAAGTTACGACATTTCTGAATTTTGGATGTATACTAATAATAATTTGTGCGGTTTTTAATAATATTCAGTTTTTAATAATTCAATATAAACAATATAAAAATACGTCGATGATATAAAATGGTTTTTGTTACTATCATTCCTTTGAGATATAATGAACACTCTCAGCTAATCGTGTTACTACAAAGTAAGCAAATGTATATCGTATAAATAATCTTCAAAATTCTCGTAGTTAAATTTTTCTATTTAAAATAATATGTAAACAGATATGTAACGCATGTCTTATTCAAAAGGAAGAACGATTCTTTTCTTTTGACAGCGTATTCTAAAAATGCTACTTTAGTAAAAAATAAATATATAAATAAAAATAGGGTCATTTGTTATGAAAAATGTGACCTTCTCAAGTCACGATTAATACAAATCACCTGAAGTCTCAAAAGTAAAACGACCAGTTTTATTAAAAACACTACATCGTTCCTCATCAGATGAACGATTATAATTTATAATTATAATATTTTGATGATTAACGCAGCAGTTTTGTTTCCAAAAAGTACATTTCTTAACTTTCTTCAGTTTTATGATAAAATTGAAGAAAGTAATTATTGGAGCTGGATCAAAGAGAATAGTTTTTAATATTTCGCTAACTTCTGTTAACATCTTCAAAAGATTAAAAACTGAAGATGCTAACAGAGAAGTTTGCGAAATATAAAAAATAATTTCTTCTTTTCTTTGATCCAGCTCCAATAATTATTTATCAATAATGGATCATTATTAACTATTTAAAATTTAAAAAAAATTTTAATGTTTAGTAATCAACATATAACAAACGTAAAATTTACCAATCAATTTCAATTCAGCATATGTAGATTTGTAAATAGCATTACCAGGCTCATAACATAAAAAGACTTGAAGATGAACATATTATCACTGAAATAATAAAAGTCGAAGCAAATTAACATTTTAGTATATTCTATGTTTTAAAACAAGAATAAGCGTTTTTATTAGCAGATATCCTTTAGTTATCAATCTGTTTGCTTAGAGTTTGTTTATGTTCCAAAATTTCATGTCGTACTACTACTTATCGCGAACTCTGCTAATCCAATTTTGGATCCTGCCAATTTTTGAAGTCCACTTACTTATCATGAACTTAGCTTATTTCTTTTTTAAATAGGGTTCAATGATCTAATAGTAAATAATCTTACGTATGATGTTCTTTAACAGCAATGACAATAATACAAGTTTTTCCATAACTTATATTATCCTCTGTTTTCAACTATCACTATATCTTCAATAACAACATTAATCGACACGCGGACAAACAAATAACCCAATTCGTTTGTGAAATTTCTATAATTTAATTTTATAAACACAGAAATCGTTAACATTTATAGATAATTAATAGTTTTAGATATAATTTCTAAACAACTACATGATAAGGATATTTTATTTTGGTATCGTCAACTTAGGGCTTTCGTGATATGGATCCGTTCATTCCAATCGAAGTTCAAAAGCTAACTAACCACGAATTTAACCAGCTTTTCAATTTATATTACTCGAAAAACTGGATTACTGACCGTTCAGGTATCAAACATCTTTTCGGTTTACTTAATGTTTACATCGGCAATATACATTTTTGAAAAAACTACCGTGAATTCTTCCGCGACTAACATGACATTTTTTCTTTAGCAGTTTTTGCCCTTTAAACTATAGATTTTTTTCTTTATTATAAACTGACAAAGACGCAAGCCGAAACGTAATTTGAATATACCATTTTTTAATTCCCAATTTTCTATTTTGAATCCCACAAACGATATATTGTCTATATAAAGTACACGACAATGCAGATTTTGTAAAATATTAACGTTGATAAATTTGAATAAAAGACATTGTTCATTGTTTGACTAGCAATATTTCAAACTTAATGCTGATATATGTAGTGTTAATCCACATGAGTAGAGAATAGTATTGGACAAATGTCTTGATTTTCAAATTTGTAGATTTTGTCTTGTCCAAAAACACCCTAAGTGACAGTGAGTGCAATATAAATAGACCGATTATTTTCATATTAAAAAATATTTGAGAAGTAAGCTTTAACGTCTTTTAAATAGCCTTTCAATATGGATTAAAGAAACCATATCTTGCCGTCTAGATAGTTATCAAAATAGAAATATGCGCTATATTCTCCTATATAATTATATTATAAATGCAATAATCTCGATTTTTATGGCCAATACAATATTACTTTACTGTATTTGATGTGTTCATAAATATCAGCAACTATAGTAGTAAAGTTTTTTGTGATCAAAACTTGCTGTTGATAGCGCCCAACTAAGGCATTTCTCAAATAGCGATAATCAAATCAGCTAACTGAGTCTACGTATTTAATATAATTAAAAACTAAACAAAACATAATAATGCTAAATCAAAATTTAATAATTAAATAATAAAATTAATAATTGTTTTTAGATTTTCTATAATTTAAATCAAGTTAAAATAAAAAATTGAAATTTAAAATAAACTTCATTTTTATGAATTGACTAATAAATAACAGACGTTGTATCAGAATAAGAATTATAGATCATCAGGAGGAACTGCTATGCTATCAGGTTTCGGCCCCTAACTCCTCTACCCAACATATCAGCGGGGCCAAATACATGCTAATGATGTATTTCCTCTGAAATAACTATCTAGTATCTTATTCTAATGCAAAGTATATTATTTATTATCCATCCATACAAATTTTTCGCATTATAGTATTAATTTATTCTTTATATATTTGTGTTGATTTATATATTTTACTATTTTCTGCTTGATGTTATTTTTATAGTAACCTAGTTTAAAATATGTATCTATTAAATTATTTAAATGATTTTGAAGAAAGCCAATATCATTACATATTGTTGCAATTCTTAAAATTTCATCATTTAATGCATTATATTTTATATTATATGGTATGCATGAATGCTCATTCAAAAATATGTTTCTTGTAAATTTAAATATGTCATCTTTACGATATAAATTAACAGTAGTTTTAGTTAATGTTAATTTAATGTTCATATCTAGATATACACCTTCTTTATCATTAATATTGGTTTTGTTAAGAATAAGGCTTTCTGGATAAATGTGCTCACTAATTGAATAAAACTTATTTGAATTAAATACACATATATCATCAATGTATCGAAACATATATTTCATATATTTATATTGTTTAGATTTAGTTTTTATACAGTTATGAACAAATTCATATTCTATAAAGCTTAAAAACAAGTCAGCTATAATTGGGCTACTATTACCACCCATTGGAACACCTTTTACTTGTCTAAATATAGATGTCCCTACTTTTAAATAATTTTGATTTATCAAAATATTTAAGGATTCTATTAATTCAATTTTATCCATATATTTATATTTATTTGATAGTTTATTTTTTGTTAGAAAAGCGTTATAATTATTATAACATATATATGTATATCTTTTTCCGAATATAAGGTTAATTAATTTTACTAACGCTTCTTTAATATCTACTAAATCTAGATTTGTATAAAGCGTACTAAAATCGTATGTATTTATATTTTGAAAATTTATTCCTTTTGTCTGTTCTAAAAATTCTTTTGTAGAATTAATACTGAAATAGTGTTTTATACCAGTATTAATTTCGATTACCTTGCAATATTTTTTAAAGTGTGCTTTAATTACTTTAAGTATTTTATTCATATAGACAGAAAGTGGTTTTAATGTACATTTAAACGCACTACATATGAACCTAGGTTTTATTGGATTTTTATGTAATTTTGGATTCCAATATAATATAGGTATAGTTTTATTATCTAATTCAACCTTTATACCCTTTTTATCCATTATAGAACAGTGACTTGTAATAATTGTTTCTAAACTTAACTCACTACGTTCATATGTTGGATTTACATTTAAATCATTAGAATTAACCTCTTTCATTAGTATATCATAATAAAGCTTTTTGCATATGAAGACAAAGTTATTACTAGCTTTATCAATAGTTGTTATTATATAGTTATTCTTTAATTTAGTAAGTTCTTTATACATATCTTTATTAATTTTATCTTTCCTTTTATAATTGTTTCTTATTTTCATTTTATTTTTAATTTTATCAAATATATAATCTTTCCAAATTTTTATCTTAGATATATTCGAGCTTTCACTATTAATCAGCTTACTAAAGTAATCATTTAATTTATTATATAACGATTGAACACCTCCAATCATATCTTCTGCTATGGTTTATATTCAAATTTGTATATCTATGTTTAGCTGGTCTACAGGAAAACAAGGACGTCATTAAATTTCTATGTGCGTGCAATCCTTCCGAATTATCGCGAATATTGAGTTTTATTTAAATAAAACTGAATTTGTATTTTCCAACGGTGATATAAAATTTATCTAGCGTTTATTACTGTATCAAAATACAAAGTAGTATCTAATACAAAGTGTACATAAATTTTTATTTATAACTATTATCTAGTATTTTCAAAATACTTGACTTGGCGTTTATTTTATAAAAAACACAGAGTGATTTAACGTAAACTCTCTGTTACATTATTAATACCGTTAGGTGTGCATGGAAGTCCTCCTAACTTCATGATGTAATATCGATAAACGAGAGTTTGCTTTTATTATCACAATATAGAGACGGGTAAATCTGAATGATAAAATAAATGTAATCAGGCATAATGTGTTCTGCGAAATAATCTAATTTTTGAGCGTTTTCAAATTCCATACTACTTTTTAAGAAAAACTAAGTAAATAAATGTCGTTATTGTATTATTTTTATTGATCGATAACAATTAATTCAATGTACTGAACATAGAGACATTATCAATATCTAAAATGCTGTTTGAAGATAGTACATTAGAATAATTAAAATAATCAATTTTAGTCAATACACTTTAACAAATCGATTACACAACAAATCATCATCTTGTTGCAATTGGATAGTGATTGTGGTGATAAGGAAGCATTAAGGACAGAATAAAATATATAATTTAACTGGTGAGAAACCACGGCTTGCCGTCATAGTTTATTCTTTTAGTAAGTATATCGCAGCCATTTTCAGTAACGAGTAAGGTGTGCTCGAATTGTGATGATCGTTTGCCATCCATTGTGACAGCTGTCCACTGGTCCGGCCATATACCGTCGGTATATGAACCTAAAAAGAAAAAATTACAATTTTAAAAAATCTAAGTGTATTGGATTTGATTCATAAAATTTTTTTATAGTATCATCCTCAGGAAATTATACACATTTTTCAAACTAATAACTTGTAATTTTGACTAGCGGCTATTATTCGTAAGTATTTTAACAGACAAACCAGAGATTAGTTATATTTAATGTAGAACATTTACATTTTTGGATTCTGTTTAATTTTGTATTTTGATAACCTACTTAGCGTTATCAAATATTAAAGCACGTAACATTAAAAATAATTAAAACGATATTCCAATTGAGCACATCAGTTAACCTCGCTGTAGTATCGTTATTTACTTAAGAAACAACGCAACAGGTGTACATACTAGCGACATCAATCGCCTGGAAGCAATGATGCAACTTGTCTCCCAAGTCGTTTCGGATAAATCACAATGAATATTTGAAACGACGTCGTATCATTTTGGGAAAAAGCTAGTAATTTACATTTAATAATTTAAACTTATAAATTATAAATTGTAATGTAAAATATAAATTGTAATGTAAATTATAATAACGCAACGTGTGTATAGACAATAGTTATAATTATTGTTTCTCAAGCTTTTGACCACTGTTTGGTTTTCTTCAGGAATATAATCTACAAAATATCAACGAAAATTACATCATAAATACACAGCTATTTATGATTAAAAAATCATGCTAAAATATCAAGCTATTTCTTTGCTAAATCCAGATCCATTCCTAATTCCGTATTTATTGACAAATCTGTCATTAACTATGCTTTCTAAATAAATAAATAAATGAATGATTTTCTTATGTACACGAAAAAAAAACAGAAAAAAGAAGAAAAAAAGACAAATAAATGAAGAAAAAACGTTGACGACTAGTGTCTATGTAAATCGACCGAAATCTATCGGCATTCCAGCTCTTCTTCCTGCTTCAAGGCCTCAAATCCATGGGGATCTGAGCACCGCAACCGACCCAAAACGCCGCTTTCCGACTGAACCACCCAGGGTCTTTCACACCCCGAAGAATCCAATCGGCGCGGACTATGCTGGGTAAACGAGAGACGAGGAGCTTAAGAAACCTTAGCCTTTGCTCTGGGGGACGTCCTCTAGAGAAGAAGACTAATACCGAGAAAGCCCAGGTGCCCCAGAGGCGCACCTGGGTTTTCCCTATCAACGACAGATGTTGGGCCCGTTTTAGAGCCCACCTAGCTTTCTTCAGGATACGTTTGAGTCTATCCAGGTCAGCTTTTGCAGACCAGTTCACCGTAACGGTGAACCCCAGGTATTTTACTCGACTTGTGAAGGTGGGGAGTGGTTCAGAGGCAAATATGGAGGAGAGGGCAGAGAATGCTAATCTCTTAAGCTTTTGCTTTGTTGCAGGGGTGCCATGAAAGACGACCACCTGCGATTTCGCGGAGTTTAGAACAAGATTGGACTTGGGCAACTGGTCTTTTAATCTTAAAAAGAAAGGGCTGATGTCAGAGACTACGCCTTTGCACCTGTGTCCAGAGAACAGGGCTGTGGTGTCATCAGCATACACCACAAGACGTTGTTCGCGTTTAAATATTTTGAATAGATTAATGGAAGCAGCAAGATATAAGATAGGAGAAAGAGGTGAACCTTGAGGCACACCCGTAATAGGATAGAACTGACGCGCATCAGGGTCGTCTTCATAATAAAACCGCTTGGTGTACAGCAGTATCTCCACCCTGTTCACTATTCTCGCAGGCAACCCGAGGGACCTGAGAGAAGAGATCACAAAGGGAATGGAGATGCGGTCAAATGCAGCAGAAAAGTCAAGGAAAACAGCCACTACAAGACGATGGCTATTTTCCCGACAAAACTGCTCCACCTCACCTACTGCTGAATGGACCGAGCGACCTTTGACGAACCCATGAAAACCAGGAGGGATCAAATTACGCCTAATCAAATGGTCGCGGATTTTACGCGCAAGCGCTTTTTCGTAAATCGACACGAGGGCATTTTGAATCGAAATGGGTCGCAGATCTTTAGGGCATGAGCAGGATTTTTTCTTAGGAATAAACACTCTCTTACTAATATTGATGCCTGCTACATCGGATGGGGAGGCTAGAAGCATTGTGACGGCCACCTCTATTCTCTGATCGGCTGTCAAAAGCTGACAGACTCGAGAGGAAAGTGGAGCGTGGGATTTAGAGGTGCCCGGAAGTGGACCCCAGGAGTTAAGGATATCTGTTACAGATAAGTCCCTACTCCTGAAGTCACCCCAAGGCGGGATTGGTTGAGGTGATTGAGTGGCTCCATAGTTATGAAGGGCTAGTGACTCTTCCAAAACTTTTTCAAGGCCTATCTTACCTATCCAACCCAATGCTTTATCCTTCCAGCATACACACTTCTTCTTGAAAATCTTCCAAAAGGAAGACTGAGAAGGACTAAGGCGAGCAATACTCGTCCTATCCTTACTCAGCTGGAACCTATATCTAGTGCTCCAGTATTCATTCGAGAGAGCCTGTCTGGCGAAAACAGAGAGATTAGGAAGGTTAAGCAATTTCGCTATGACCTTGAGTTTCGTCGGAGTAGGATTGTATATACGACCTTTATAGGTAGTCGATAAAATCGCGGTAGCTTGCGAAGAGAGGTAGGTATTGAATTCGGTCAAACTCTCATTTCCTATTCTGGGAAAGAGTCGGATTGCCGCCTGAAAGAAGGCCACTCTGATCGGATCAAAGTGAAACCTCCTTCTCAGCAACGTATCCTCCTCTATCCTCCAACGAACGAGGACATGAGAGGTGGTCAACTGTTGACGCTACTGCTCCGTGCAAAGGGGTTTAAGTAACCACCTCGAGTGAAGCAGTAAAATGTCGAGGATTGAATTTGTTGATGTGCAATGAAAAGTGGGGGACGGTGGTTTGTGAATAAAGTAATCGTTCCTGGCTCTGCGAAGTGATGCGTTGATCCAACGACCAGTTCTGTCGTTGAAGTCCCCTAGTATCATGTCATAGCCGCTGTCGATAATACCATCCAGGAGGTCACGATTCTTGTGGATCTCCCCTGGACGAATGTAAACATTGGCTAGACTGAGGCGTTTACCGTTCTTACTGAGTGAAACTACCAGACAAGACAGGGCTGGACATGAGTAGTTTAGCAAGAGGGTGGACCTTAAAGAGCACTTAACTAAGGTCAAGAGTCCTTGAGAGGAAGAAGAGTGAGGCGGGGTTATTGTACGGAGTATAATGGGAACAGATATGCTTTGGGATAAATCGAGTAATGTCCTGGGGGAGGCGGATAGACAGCGTCTCCTGAAGGACTATAACATCTGCATCTCTACCGGATAGAAGTCTAAGGGCAGAAGCACCTCTCGAATTCCACTAAAGGATATTCAGTGAAAAAGGCTCACGAGTACTCTGCATTGTGATGAACTAGTTGGAATGGGGATTGCCATCCTAGACCGAACTAGGAGCAGGAAGGTTCCCCTTCCCACCACCAGCCCCGTCCAGTGAAGGCACTTGCCCCTGGGCAGCGTCTTCATTTCCTCTTCTCTGTTTTTGTTTAATGAGTTTCCCGATTTTTAACGGGGGAACGGCGTGAGCCGAAGCACCCCTCTTGTTTGATTTTTCAGCAGGAACGACCACTGACGGCGGACTCATAAACAAATTGGCGACCATCTTCATAACCATTTGCTCGAGATTCTTCATAAATATTTCGGATTTGAGGTCAGAAAAAAGATCTGAAGCAACATGACTGACTGCCACCTTGGAAAAGATCTCTTTGTGTGGCCGCGGGACTTGAAATTTACATAAGTAGGCCTTGAAATAAGGGCATTTTCTTGCCCACGCCGGGTGAGCTTCCCCGCAATTGAGGCATTTGACGGGGTTAATACAAGAAGCGTCTGTGGGGCATTCCATTTGTCCACACCGGCCGCAACAAGCCGCCTTACTGCAGCTGGAGGCCCAGTGCCCCCATTTATGGCACCGGCTGCAGTGCGGGTATGTATACTCTTCGGTAGACACAGTGGTAAACTTAAGATTGAAACCCAGAAAGGGGTTGCAGTGATTTCTAGAAAGCAGTTCGGCCTGACCAACCGAGGCCGAACAAAAACCTACGTTTATCTGGTTACCATCTGGACCTGTCAGCGATCTAACGTTATGTATTTTAAAAAGCTCGGTAAGATTGACTAAATCTTCATGTTCAAGTGGAACTGGAAGATTGTTGATTTTTAGACTGGCCATTATAGGCTTTGATTCGAACTTGCCAATGTCTTTTAAATTGACTTGAAAAAAGTATTGTATTCATTCATAGCTTCTTCTGAAGCAAACGATAGCTTAATAGTCGTCTCCGTGTATCTGACAGAGTTATACAAGACTCTGTTCTTAAATTTAAGTGCGAAAGTTCTAAGAAAACAATTATACAATGCATGTCTTTCGATAGGTTTTAACAAAGTAACTATCCCTAAATTTCTTGTTTTAGGGATTTGGGGAAGTAATTCCCCCTCGCCGGTACCCGAAACAAAATCACTAACCTGTGGAACGTTCATTGAGTCTTTGTTTACCTTTTTTGTTCCAAATTCTTCTTTTTTCTTACTGGAAATAGCTGTATTTTCTGAATCGTTTGATGCTCCGAACGCGTTTTTCATTTCAAATCACTGTGCTTTCTAATTTGTTCCTTTTGATTTTCTTTAGCAGTATTTTGTATGTTACCTTCATTAACCGTTAGTGCTAATGAATTTGATGGATGATTAATTTTATGTGCAATGCAGCTCCATCTGCAGTAGCACATTTTGCCTTTATGTCAGAGCGTCGGTTATTTATTCGAATATTTATTTGATTTCTAATTTCACTGACTTTCTGTTCACTACATGTAGTGCATGGACAAAGATATACCGCCCATTTAATTTTGCATCAATTGATGCCTTTTACATTGTAACTCAAATTTGTGTTAGTAATAGTACTGTACAGTTATCAACAGCGAACTAAAGGTCGAAAGCTCTCTAAAATAAATAAATAAAGACTTTCTTAACTACACAAAAAAAAGAGAAAAAGAAACATGCAATAAACCAGATCAGACACAACAATAGAAAGTCAGTAGCTCTTCAGTCTTCTAACTCTTTTCTTCTTCTATGGCCTCAGGTCCAGGGGGATCTGAGCCCCCCCCCAACCGATCCAACACGCCGCCTTCCGACTGAACCACCCGGGGTCTTTCACCCCCCGAAGAATCCAATCGGCGCGGACTATGCTTGGTAAACGAGAGACGAGGAGCTTAAGAAACCTTAGCCTTTGCTCTGGGGGACGTCCTCTTGAGAAGAAGACAAGTCCCGAGATAGCCCAGGTACCCCAAAGGCGCACCTGGGTTTTCCCTTTCAATGACAGATGCTGAGCCCGTTTCAGAGCCCACCTAGCTTTCTTCAGGATACGTTTAAGTCTATCCAGGTCAGCTTTCGCCGACCAGTTCACCGTAACGGTGAACCCCAGGTATTTTACTCGACTTGTGAAGGTGGGGAGTGGTTCAGAGGCAAATATGGAGGAGAGGGCAGAGAATGCTAATCTCTTAAGCTTTTGCTTTGTTGCAGGGGTGCCATGAAAGACGACCACCTGCGATTTCGCGGAGTTTAGAACAAGATTGGACTTGGGCAACTGGTCTTTTAATCTTAAAAAGAAAGGGCTGATGTCAGAGACTACGTCTTTGCACCTGTGTCCAGAGAACAGGGCTGTGGTGTCATCAGCATACACCACCAGACGTTGTTCGCGTTTAAATATTTTAAATAGATTAATGGAGGCAGCAAGATATAAGATAGGAGAAAGAGGTGAACCTTGAGGCACACCCGTAATAGGATAGAACTGACGCGCATCAGGGTCGTCTTCATAATAAAACCGCTTGGTGTACAGCAGGATCTCCACCCTGTTCACAATTCTCGCAGGCAACCCGAGGGACCGTAGAGAAGAGATCACAAAAGGAATGGAGATACGATCAAATGCAGCAGAAAAGTCAAGGAAAATAGCCACAACTAGGCGATGGCTATTCTCCCGACAAAACTGTTCCACCTCACCTACTGCTGAATGGACCGAGCGACCTTTGACGAACCCATGAAAACCTGGAGGGATCAAATTACGCCTACTTAAATGGTCGCGGATTTTACGCGCAAGCGCTTTTTCGTAAATAGACACGAGGGAATTTTGAATCGAAATGGGACGCAGGTCTTTAGGACATGAGCAGGATTTTTTCTTAGGAATAAAAACACGCTTACTAATATTGATGCCTGCTACATCGGATGGAGAGGCTAAAAGCATTGTGACGGCCACCTCTCTTCTCTGATCAGCTGTCAAAAGCTGACAGACCCGAGAAGAAAGTGGAACGACGGATTTGGAGGTGCCCGGGAGTGGACCCCAGGAGTTAAGAATATCCGTAACAGATATATCCCTACTCCTGAAGTTACACCAAGGCGGGATTGGTTGAGGTGATTGAGTGGCTCCATAGTTGTGTAGGGTTAGTGACTCCTCCAAAACATTTTTAAGGCCTACATTCCCTATCCAACCCAATGCTCTATCCTTCCAGCAAACAAACTTCTCCTTCTTGAAAATCTTCCAAAAAGAAGACTGAGAAGGATTAAGGCGAGCAATACTCGTCCTATCCCTACTCAGCTGGAACCTGTATCTAGTGCTCCAGTATTCATTCGAGAGGGCCTGTTTGGCGGAAGCAGAGAGATTAGGAAGGTTCAGTAATTTTGCTAGGACCTTGAGTTTCGTCGGAGTGGGATTGTATATACGACCTTTATAGGTAGACGATAGAATCGCGGTAGCTTGCGAAAAGAGGTAGGTATTAAATTTGGTCAGACTCTGATTTCCTATTCGGGGAAAGAGTCGGATAGCCGCCTGAAAGAAGGCTACTCTGATCGGATCAAAGTGAAACCTCCTTCGAAGCAATGTATCTTCCTCAATTCTCCAACGAATTAGGTCATGAGAGGTGGACAATTGTTGGCGCGACTGCTCCGTACAGAGAGGTTTAAGCAACCACCTTGAGTGAAGCAGTAAAATGTCGAGGATTGAATTTGTTGATGTGCAATGAAAGGTGGGGGACGGTGGTTTGTGAATAAGATAACCGTTCCTAGCTCTGCGAAGTGATGCGTTGATCCAACGACCAGTTCTGTCGTTGAAGTCTCCAAGTATCATGTCATAGCCGCTATCAATAATACCATCCAGGAGGTCGCGGTTCTTGTGAATCTCCCCTGGCCGGATGTAGACATTGGCTAGACTGAGGCGTTTACCGTTCTTACAGAGTGAAATAACTAAACAAGACAGGGCTGGACAAGAATAGTTTAGTAGGAGGGAAGACCTTAAGGAGCATTTAACTAGGGTTAAAAGACCTTGAGATGAAGAGGAGTGAGGCGGGGTTATGTACGGAGTGTAGTGGGAACAGATATGCTTTGGGATAAATCGAGTAATGTCCTGGGGAAGACGGATAGACCGAGTCTCCTGAAGGACTATAACATCTGCATCTCTACCGGATAAAAGTCTAAGGGCAGAAGCACCTCCCGAGTTCCACTGAATGACATTCAGTGAAAAAGGCTCACGAGTACTCTGCATTGTGATGGATTAGTTGGAAGGGGGATTGCCTACCTAGACAGAGCTAGGTGCAGGAAGGTTACCCTTCCTGCCACTAGCCCCATCCGGGGTCGGTACTTGCCCCTGGGCAGCATCTTCATTTCCCCTATGCTGTTTGCCACTCAGCATTTTACCGATCTTGAGTGGGGGACAGTATGGGCCGAAGCCCCCCTCTTCTTTGATTCCGGTAATACTTTAGAAGCCGGTACGGAGGGATTGGGCCCTACCGAACCCAGGGCCATCAGGATTAGATTCTGTAGCTTTCTATATGAAACTTCATTTTTCACGTCGATGAGTTTTATAATGTCCGCATCATCCATCCGATGAGAGGATGCTTGTGAAAAGGAGGCAGGAGTCTTAGATGGCTTCTGGAAACGATTCCTATAATCTTTGAAAATTCCACATTTCCTGCCCCAGGCAGGATGGCACCCCCCGCAGTTAGAACAGGACGGGGCGGCTACACAACGTACGTCGGACAGTAAGGCGGGGCAATTAGCGGAACCGCATACCCCACAGGTAGGTGTCCCACTGCAGCTGGAGGACCAATGCCCCCATTTGTGACACCGACTGCAGTGGGGGAAAGTGAATTCATCACTTTCAATTAACTGAAACCTGAGATTGAGACCCATAAACGGGTTGTAATTTGACTTGTCAAGTGCTTCTGCCCTATCTATAGGGGCGGAGCAAAATCCGACGGGGATAGGTACCCCGTCCTTTCCTTTCAATAGTCTAAAATTACTGACCTTAAAAGATGCGCAGAGATTTTCGAGGTCTCCATCGTCAACCCAACAGGGGAGGTTCGTTACTTTCAAGGTGGATAGGATAGGTTTCTCAGTAAGTTCACCAAAATTAGACAAATACGATCTGAAAAACCCAGTATACTCCTTTGCCATGTCCGCCGTTGCAAAGGAGATTTTGATTTCGGAATGAAGAAACTTCACGTTATTGAATATTATCCTCGAGGGATAATTTGCACAAAAATTCTTTAGAAATTTTTCGAATAGATTATGTCGTTGTAACGGAAGTTTAGGCTTAATAATTATAAGATTCTTTTGTTTTGGTATGGGTGGAAGCATCTCCCCATTACCAGAAAAAGTAGAAACGTTACTGACCTTCGTGTTGTGTTGAATTCCATCTAGATAAGCTTGTTCTAGTCCTTCTTTAACAGGAATTCCGACAAAATTCGTTGAATTGCACATCATAGAGTTCTTTTGAAGCTCCGCACTTATTTTTTTCGACATTTTTCAAATAACGATATTACAAATGCAACTATTTTTTTCTCTCTCTAAAATACTTAAACGCGATGTTGATTCAATCGAGTTACGTGCTATCACACATAAAATATGTCGAAGATTTGTCAACAAAAGGAGATGGCAATGGAATCGAGCACCTTCTACTGATAATATTGTCAATATTTCGAAACCAAATTAAAATCTAAACAAATAAATGTTTTTACACTTGGTTTGTCATTTGTATAAAGTCAAACACAATTTTCGAGGCTACAATTAGTTGAATCACTGAAACGTTTGATTGTCAAATCTCCGTATTCATCAATGCCTGAGTGTCGGGGCATTGACCAAGTTTGAGCGAACAGCATTATCAAGAAATACGCGACCCTTGGAACCAAATAAAAATGTTACTCATTATATCAGTAAAAGGCATTTTATGCACTCGAGAAATTTAAAAAAACAACAAAAATATTGTTGCACTTCATGCGGACAAAGAAGGGAAAGTTGTAATGTTGAATTCTAACGAATATATTAAGGAAGGTTGCAAACAATTGAATTCTAATTTATTTGAGGAAATAATAGAAGCAGAACTATTATTACTGGAATTAGGTATTATTACTGGAAATGTAGAAAGAATTAAATCTTGGTTTCACTCAGAATTAAACAATAAGAGCGTATTGGTCAAAAACCCGAAATCGTGGGTACATTATCTACTTCCTAAAATTCATAAAAAACTTCAACCTCGTCTTGGTTGTCCAATAATTCGCAATTGCGGCATTGCACGTGACCCATTGCATTGTACCGCATTGCATCACTTACACTCATATTTATTTCCTTATTTATATAATCAAAATCGTATATAGCAAGTACGGATGACTTTCTTCCCAAATTTGAATCGTATCTCGCAACCATGATTAGAATTTTACATTCTACACATTAGATTACATACAATCACTATTTACATCGATTATGATAAAGTATGAAATTGCAGCGATTCATCATCAAATTTTGACAAAGAATGAAATAGCCAACATCACTACTATATGTGATCAACTACAAACGATATTAGATAGTAACATATTCCTGTTCAACAAAAAAATGCATCGACAGACAATTAATACATCGATGAAAAGTCATGTTGAACCAACTTATGCAAGCTTATATGTCGCAAATTTAGAGAAGAATGAGTTTATGCTAAACAGGGAGGTTGGCCCTGCAGTTTTTACATTATGTGGACTATATCTTTGTTATATGGAAACATAATCATGAAGAATTTATATTAGTTTCGTCGGTGAACTGAATGCGAAATCTTAATTAGCATTTACATTCACGAAGGAAGTAAATAACGAAATTAATTTTTTGGATATGACCATACTGAGAACAGGTGATAAAATCAAAACCAGAATGTATAAAACTTTTGAGAGATTGCAAAGTTTATTACATGCAAGCAGCGCACATCCGCCTAAAATTAAGCGTCTTACGATTAAAAATGAATCCATATGTGCTAAAATGATTTGTTCCAGCGCTGATATTATTTTTGAGAAGCAACTGCACATGCTAAAATTATAATTAAAAGAAAGAGGGTATTCAAACAAACATATTAAACGACAACTTAGAGAAATACGTGCAAAATCGCGACACCAACTGATCTACTCACAGAAAAATTCATCAAGCGAAAAACCGAATAGAGTGATGATTACATATCATCCGACATGTAAAACCCTTGCAAAAGGAAATATATTTATAATTTAACATCTTAATTGTCGTAACAATTTAAAACAAACTTTAGTATTTAAAGCTGGACCATCACTGAAAATTATCATTCAGTAAATGAAACAAGGAATAAAGGTAATGATACCAAGTGGAAGTTGTAAAGATAAAAGATGCAAATCATGTGCAATAATAAAACAAACGAAAAAATTCAATATTACTAACACAAATTTGAGGTACAATGTAAAAGGCATCAATTGATGCAAAATTAAATGGGCGGTATATCTTTGTCCATGCACTACATGTAGTGAACAGAAAGTCAGTGAAATTAGAAATCAAATAAATATTCGAATAAATAACCGACGCTCTGACATAAAGGCAAAATGTGCTACTGCAGATGGAGCTGCATTGCACATAAAATTAATCATCCATCAAATTCATTAGCACTAACGGTTAATGAAGGTAACATACAAAATACTGCTAAAGAAAATCAAAAGGAACAAATTAGAAAGCACAGTTAATGACAGATATGTCATTAAATACGGAATTAGGAATGGATCTGGATTTAGCAAAGAAATAGCTTGATATTTTAGCATGATAATATTTTAGAAGACCAAACAGTGATCGAAAGCTTAAAAACAATTAGAATAACTATTGTTTTTGTACTATGCGGTTTAAAACTTAATTTTACGGATTATATACAAGTATCCATTAATGGATTTCGAAACTGATTTAAATTTTCGTATTCTGATATATATAATAGAAAGTTTTAAAAGAATCGCAATGTAAGGATAGCATTTAAGGCATAAGCGAAAGCATGTCTTAATTTTTCCATAGCTTTGAATATTATAGAACTGCAGTTTAATTTTCTACGCTATTTGTATACCAAAAACTGATTATCTTCTACTGATAGAAGTATATCTGTAGTAAATCGAACTATGGCGAACTGATGTTCTAGCCAAATGAAATATGCTGTATATATGTAAACGATTATAGTCGCTCGACGTTTGGCTTCTAATGATTATATCCAATAAGATTGAAACCGGTCTGGAAGATGACTGACAGCTCTAGAATCTATTGCAACAGCAGATTCTGTGCATTGATATTCTCCAATCTAGTAGCACCGTGTCGAATGAATAGTTTATCTAGTATATATATTACAAAAATAAGATGCAAAAGTGTTCAAAGAGTTGATCATGCGAAATCGTAATATTTACTATTAACGTCTTAACTTAATTTTCAACATAACAAAATTATATATATTACCTTCATTTATCATGGGTTCAATTGTGAATACATGTCCAGCCTTCATGACTCCAACCGCTTTGTTCTCTAAATGTTTTGCACTAAATTAATTGAAACTAATTTTAATATATAATTTATAAATATTTAATTAAACTAACTATTTAACTAACTATATAACTATTTAATTAAATTCCATATTAATTTTGATTATTAATCAGCACAATGTCGATGTAAACAAATATGACAGACTTATTCAACTAAAAAATTATAAAATTTAAATTCATTTTTAAGTCAATATTTTTAAGTTTATAAATGACGAAATTTAAACCGTTGATTACCGTATATCTTAATTTAGATTCTAATTCATATTGAATATGTATTGACGGTGTTTTATTATAACAAATACACGATTAAACGACGTAGAACAGAAAACTTGACGGTCAAGCATGTTTAAGTAGCAAAGCCAGCAATAATCAGTTTATAAAATTTCGTTCGGGTGTAGCCCAATCTATAGTTTTATATGCTTGGTAAAATGTGCATTATCGTATTAACAAATAGTGCCACGTTGACTTGAATATTTCGTAAATTTTACTGTTAGAAGAAGTACAATACGCAGTAATTACATGTTTATCTGGGCTTTCATTCACTGCGTGGTGAATATTAAGAATGTCCTACTTGATTTACAAATATTCAAAATTAAATTTAATTTAAAATTGAAAATTTGAAACTTTTATATAATCTTTAAATTTTTTAAAATAGAAAATCTAAATTTCATAGTTCGTTCATATGACTGTGTGTTTATAATGCTACTAATTGATTTCGTAATTGAAATTTTTGATAAAAATATAAATATGATTATATTTTCAGCAACGGCATGTAGTGTTCACCGTCATAAAATGTGTAACGATGGCGTGAGTATCAGCTTGCAGCATCGAAATTTTTTATTCCTTCTAAGGTTAAAGAAACAACAATCTAACTATTAACTCTTAATTACTTGTTTATCTAATAGATCAAGCGTTTTTTAGTTTAGGTCAAAAACGTGTAGGCGAGATGGACAAACGAACGTAAAATCAGGCACATTCACAACGTGAGTTATTGGTAAGGAAAATATCTATTTGGTAAATTGGGTTACAACACAAGTCCAACAACAGTAACGTTCACTCTTATCACATATCAGAAATATGAAAGGTAATAATTGAAAGTCAACAAAAATAAACAAGATAACTTCTTGCTTATTGATATTAAAAATAAATATATCGTATACTGCGGTCGTTTAAAATGATAAAATAACATTGAACAGTGAGAGCAAGCAAGCAACAAATCAGGAAGAATCGTCCGGTTTATTAGTAGTGCTTATTAAACTTATGAACAACTCAATTTGGTATTCCTTTCGAAAACAGACTGGAAATTTAATTGAACGCTTAATGATTGCATGCGATAACAAAAGCAAAACGAGAATTACAGGTAAGATCAATAGTAGAGGTTTCCGATTTCAACCAGAATCTTTGGTTAATCTTACAGCAATTGATTGGGCTGATTCGAATATTTTCGGTAACTGACCGATGTTCACAATTGCACATCCCACAAATCAATACAATAGTCAAATAATTACTACTATCCTCGAAATTAATAAATGGGAAAGAAGAGTATGTTTTGTTCTTGCAAATTAGATCAGGTAACTGAGTCTACGTATATTAAATTATAAATTAAAAATAATGATAAATAAAAATAAAATAATTAACTTATAAATAATTAAATAATTATAAATAATTTAATAAGTTTATGTAATATTTTATATAATTTATATCAAGTGATATTAATTTAGAATTGAAATTTGAAATAAAAGTCAATTTTTATGAATTGACTAATAAATAATAGACGATGTATCAGAATAACGATTAGAGGTTATAAGAAGGAATTGCTATACTTGTGTAGTAGTTAAATGAATTTATATCGGCAATACATGAAATGAAGAAATCGCTCGCTTGTATATTCTAAAAATATGATATTGTCCCAAAATTGAAAAAGAAAATATAATAATGTGTGACAGTATAAAAATATCTTAATCGTTCAATATTTAGTCAAATTACATTGCTATTATAAATCAAATCAGCTAACTGAGTCTACGTATTTAATATAATTATAAAATAAACAAAACATAATAATGCTAAATCAAAATTTAATAATTAAATAATAAAATTAATAATTGTTTTTAGATTTTCTATAATTTAAATCAAGTTAAAAAAAAAATGAAATTTAAAATAAACGTCATTTTTATGAATTGACTAATAAATAACAGACGTTGTATCAGAATAAGAATTAGAGGTCATCAGGAGGAACTGCTATGCTATCAGGTTTCGGCCCCTAACTCCTCTACCCAACATAGCAGCGGGGCCAAATACATGCTAATGATGTATTTTCTTTAATGAAATTTGATTATCAAATATGTCTTATTCCAATAAAGAAATCAAAAATAAGCATATATTTCGGTTGAATTTTCAACATAATCAGGATCTTTATTTGTCTGGATTTACCACCGAGACTAAAGGGCTTGTATGCAAATTAGCAACTAATATCTAGTATACATCATATAAAGTACATTGCTTCAATTTATTCATTTCAAACAAATAAATTTTCTGTCCATGATAAATAATTTCAAAAAAAGGAAGATAA
Source organism: Pomphorhynchus laevis (assembly GCA_012934845.2). NCBI lineage: Eukaryota > Metazoa > Acanthocephala > Palaeacanthocephala > Echinorhynchida > Pomphorhynchidae > Pomphorhynchus > Pomphorhynchus laevis. The sequence continues at coordinate 38,088 of WNNJ02003181.1, forward strand.
TTGTTCACTAATTTAACGATTCCTTTAATGAAAGAAAATTGTGGCTCGAAACAGATTGAAAGAAATAGTTTAAACATTTAGTTGATAGAAACTTACTAGCATAATGAGGAACGGTGGGTTGACAATGAAATAACCTAAAATAATACAGCAAAATAATTAAAACTAGGAGTGAAAATATCTTCGAATTAATTGCAGCAACGAGCACTGGCGATCAGTGCTTATGCTTCTCAATATAGTCAAAAACAGTTTTCGCTTCTGCAGTGAGATTAACATAAAATAAAAAATTTCGGGGATTATCAAGAAAATGACAATCACCACGACTATTGTAGGATTCGCACAGTGTGTGGAATATCGTGTGTGTACCTATAACATGAAATGCTTAGATCATTAATAAATTCACAATCCAGGTTTGTACATGAGTGTCATCAAAAACGAAAATCCGGCGCGCATGAAAATCAATCTCAGTGACATCGATAGTATAGATAAGATCATTAGCATACATTTTTGACATTTTGAGGAAATTAAGTGAAATTAAAATGCCAGCAATGTTTTGATTCGAGAGAAAAACCGTGTCTAATTGAAGAATGACCAATAGCATATTTAGATTCTAATTATAAATGAAAATATATACTTATACATGCATTATCAGCATAGCTCATTAATGCCACGGTACTACTAAACTATACTGATAAGCACGGTACCTGGGGCATTGGTGTGCAGCGAAATAATTACAGGTTTGTAAACTGAGATAAATATTCAACTTTTAAAGAAAAATAAAAAAGCAGAAGTAAAATATTAACATGTTTTGTGATGGATGTGCTTCAAAAACTTAAAGGGCTCATTAAAAGGATCAACACGTAAAAAAGGTTGGGCATTACCGTTATAGCTAATAAAGATGTGACATTATTTTATTCGGAATATTGTAAATCCAGTCGAAGGCAATGTAAAATGCTAATTAACTCGCAGAAAAGAGTAAAACAATGCAAATAAAATAAGATGTCGCCCTAATTCTTAAAAAAGATACTATCAAACAGCAAGTCTCATCGAAATGTCAAAAATCGTGGAAATAGCACATGCGTACTCAATCATATCCATTAACTGACATGTGATAACTGACATGTAGATTTTGATTGTAAGAGCAGGTTTCCCATCTTTAGTAAGTACGAGATGATTTTATTTCGCGTGTGTCATTGTACCATCTGGTCTTTGAATGTATCGTAAAAAGGCGTTGCGCTATAAACCATGCATATAATTTGTTCACGTAGGTACAAGTTTGCCATAGTGATACATTGTATTCACTATGGTAAATTATATCCTGCAAAAAACAATTTTGACTTCGTCGGAAACTATCCATGATTAAACATTGAAATTGTTTGTAATCGATTAATCTACTGTTTCGAACTTGGTGATGCGATTATGTTCAGATTTTGCCAACGCGTATGATCCAGTAAATCACAACATTTTATTCGCAAATCTAGAATTTAATATTGTTGTATATATCTTATTTGAAAGTGTACACTGTTTGCTTGGTATCGGGTGGTGGTCCCAATCCTGTATAGTTTTTGATAGCTTGAATTACTTCGCTTACTTTATCACAACAAAAAAGTGTCGTGTAAATAGATTAACAACTCCCTATTTTGTTTCTGCTTATCATATATAATCTTCATATTTGTCTTTGCGCTTCCGTTATCATATTATAAATATCCATTTCATGGTGACGATCAGAACATTCTCGCTCTAAACGTTTGTTACTAAAGCACAACGTCGTCACTTTATCATGTCCACTTAATCAGCAAAATCGAGATATCTGCAAATATCTTAAAATCGAAAGTCATCACTTTTGACTTTGATTGAAAGAATACTACTACATATTTAGCATAACTAAAGAAGTCAAATATAACATCTTTGACTATATATATAACATTACGAAATAATTCAAAGTTATTAAACATTGTCAATCGCTTTTTTGTGAGATATATAGTGAAATAGATCTAAGCATCTCTAGTATTTTTTGAGAGAGAGCATACAAGTTTTTAAAAGCCTTTGAAATTTAAACAACAATCACCTGTGTATACCGTGTCCACAATAAGTCTTAATTACACTGCATCCATTTTGCTCCGCGTGGCGTTGTATTACTTTTCCAAGATCTCTGTACAAAGTTCCAGGCTTAACTAATAACGATAAAAATGTATCTTTGATAGTATTACAAATTTAATAGAACAATTCCAGGCATTATCAAACAAATTAGATCCGAATAATTAGAAGCTCAATTTAAACGAAATTCAATTAGTTAATTACAAACACGATGATCGAGTAATATTTATAATAAACATAAATGATTCTAAATATTAAAATTATATCGTGTACTACAATGAGAAATTCGGTCAATATTGCATCACTCATTTTCGAAACTGAGAAGAAAATCGAAAGAGTCAAAAATCGTCGATAGACTAAATTATTAGTAGCGATAATTTTACACTTTGTAACTCAAACGTACAGTGAATAATCTCTACGGTAGAAATGTCACGAATCTTTGAGTTCACTATTTTGTAATTTTATGAATTTATACCATAAGTCTACATAACTACAAAACTTAAAGATTAAAGTGATAAAACAGTAAAATTATTCAAAAAACATTTTATGGTAAATTTAAAAACATTGACAAAATAATCAAATTGACCAAACAATTGACCAGCGTGTTTGGTAAAAATAGAGAATTGAGATGAAGTGACAGAGCGATTAGGGACCTCTAATCCGTGCCGTCTACGTTGAACTGCAGTCATTATAGTTATTTTATATTAAAATAACTTATGTTCTATAGTACTGTTGCTGAACACATCTGTAATTACTCGCTGAATAGATTCATCTTGCGGAAACAATTTTCAGCCAAGTGCCTAATCAAAATTCCGCAAATTTCACGTGGGCGCAAATCTGTAACAATCTGATTTCATACAAATCACATAATATGACATCATATTTATCACATCTTAAATGTTCAATATCAGAACGAGTGTGTATAATATGATCAACCCGTACTAGCATGACTAGTACGGATCACAACCTTATATTTAATCATTTCTAGAATATAAATTTTGTTTTTGGATTTCAATTAAAATGTCATTAACTTTATGAACTTGTATCTTATTATCACGAAAATAATTATATTGTGTCATTGATCCAAAATCTCACGCTGTAAATGTCAGCTGTCGAATATTTATAGTGTCAGCATTAATAATCTTGTTTAAAAATAAAATTCACTAATCCCCTAATGGCGCAATCGATTCGTAGCTTATAGTCAAGGCCGTCGATTGTTAATCGCGAACGAATCGACGGTAATCAATTGGCGGGTTCTAGATGTACTAGATGGCAACAACCAAAAAGTTAAAATTAGAGAAGCGCAGATGTTCTCAAATACAACATGTCTGCGTTTTATTACTCAAAATTAAGACAAAAACAACGAATTATTTATATGAACCGTTAACAGATCGACAGTTTCGCATAAAAGTAGTAATAATTCGCTACTTTTTAAGGATTCTACGTTTTCTAGTAATAAAAATAACTATCCTTCGACCTAATATTAAAAATAATAATTAAGTAAATCCACAATCAAAATGTTTATAAAAGCTTATTTTAAAATATGCATCAAAAGTTAAAGCACTTATGATAGCTGTGTAGTTTGATTGAATATCAAACTGTTCACTCGTTTTTAATTTTAACTACCAGAACTTTCAAACATTATTCTTTCTACACCAGTAACTAAGCAACACTTATGAATAAGTATATTTTCTTGAAACGTACCTTTCTCGATTGCTGCCTGTAAACACTCCCATGACGTTTTTACCAATCTCTTAGCAGAATCGTCAACATCTCCAATAAAAACGGTCTCATTGAGGTCACCATGGTACCCACGGTGAAATACCGTAACATCGACTATATAGTTTAGGAGGCAAACATGACAAAATCAGAAACAAAATTAAAAAATCATGAATCGAAATTATAGAAAATGGACGACTTAATTGTGTTAATTGTTTTTCTAAAGTACTGCTTAACAATGAAAAAGCGTTGTTGATAACAAAACATTAATCATCGATGATCTTTTGTAGTTTACCAACGAGCAAATAATAAACTGGCTTCACTAAGTTAACGACACAATATTTGGCATAAGTCTAGCTCTGCAATTTTTCTAGATAAGTAAATAGATAACAAATACACTAACAATCATAAAGAATATTAGCCGCAAACACGTCATACTATTTGCTAACGGATCAAATTATCTAAAACGTTATCATTTAACATTCGATTTTCTTCGATGCTACATGTTTGACCATAATTATCCCATATGATATTTTGTCGTAAATTGCTGTAAAAGCATGGCTTATTTTACGCTAATGTAACTATTGGTTAGCTTTATCGATAATTGATGCAATTGAGAAACAACTCTTCATGCATAAATTATTAAAAGCCAACGTGCACTTCCAGATATTCACTTTCCCAGTATGAAGTCGTGAACATTAATCAAAGAGCAAGCACTGTATTATGTCAAACATTGTTGCAATGACGTAAAAATTTTAAAACGAAAACAATTCGAACAACTATTTTACGTAGATTGGCAGCAAGGAAAATGAAAATATCAAAGACTTGCAATCAGAGGCAAACATTTTACAAAAATAATCAATTGCATTCTTAAAGGGTAATCCTAATATGAATTTAAAGTGGCCAAACGTTTTCAAGCGTTTAATATCAAATGACAAGTTCAGCGCTACAATCAGAGTTCTTGAAGAAGGAGGCGAAACTGGACATATTCTCAATTTTATACGATAAGATAGTGATTTAACAGTAAAAGAACTAATATTGGACTTGCATCAAGATTGTGGTGATGTTGACGAGGAACTATTACTAAAAGCCTTTGCCTAACCTTGTCAGGGATCATAGTGTAAAATTCGAAGATATATCTGTTAACAAAATAGTAAGAGCATCAAGAAACATTCATGGATCTGCAGACCTAGGATAACAATGTGTGGCGAAGTATGATGTGCTCATTTGATCAAACATCGAATAGACTTGCTCCCATGCTTGCTGATTTCACAGTAACCGTCACAACTAAGATTCTTCCAGATAATGCTCTAGAAGCTCTAAAGGCATGCCGAGTGATTCCACTTGATAAGAAACCTGGTGTCCGTTCAATTTGGATTGGTGAAGTACATAGACGCATTATCTCAATAATTATTGCTCGTAGAATAAATCCTGATCTACAAAGCGTGTTAGCAAATGATGAGATGTGTGCTGGACATAAGTGTGAAGTAGAAGCTACGGTACATTCAGTTCAAAGCGAATTTAATAAACGTACAGATAGATGATGATACTACAGATTAATGCATCAAATGCGTTCAATCGAATTAATCGTCGTTTAGCACTACGAGATATACAAAATGTTCGTCCATCATTAAATGATGTTTTATAAAACATTTATGCGAATCATACAACTCTAATGGTAGAAGACGACTGAAGCAAAGTGATCTATTGGCAATAATAGCCTTTGTAGCAGCATCACTTCCCATTATTAATGATATAAAACGTATGTATTCAGATGTTTGTTGTAGATAGTATGCGGACGATGTGTCGGTGAGACAAGTGAACTATTAAACGTTTGGAATACAATTTGTGTTTTAGGACGGAAATATTGTTTCTTTGTTAACGAGGCGAAGATCAACCTAATCGTGATACCTAAACACTATCGGTCGGCACTAACCACATGCAGCAGCAGTAGTATTAATATCAAGTAAAATGGCACAGTTGTGCTAAGATCGGATGTGGCACACAATCATTTGTCTCTGCATTTATATCACAAACTATGTTGAACAATATGCAACTTTACTTTAAAATTTGCTAAAGGTTTGCAACATCAATCCGCATATATCATTCATAGCACTTATGCAAGTGATACAGTAAAGTGGGCGTATTTACAATGAACGTGCAAAACTGCAAAAGACGAATTTCGAAGGTTGTCAAATATATTATGGGTTGATATCGTTCCCTCCATTACTAGCTTATTGTGTGTCTCAGATATTCAGAAACGAATACTTTCGATGCCATTATGGTGTGCTGGTTTGGGAATCGCTAATCAGTGTAAAAATGCTTAAGAAGAACATTATAGATCATTCAGAATGTATGAAACAATTCCAAACATAAATGCTGAAGATAATATCACTAGATCACAGAAACAGGTTGTCGCTTGTCAATATGCATGCATTCCGACAGAATATACAATTGCGCAATTGATACTTAAAAATAACTTAAAAATATATTTACTCAAAATCAGTCATAAGTTTCTTTTTTAAAGCCAAAGTTAAAAAAATCATGATTTTTGTGAGTATAGTGACAGCAATCAAAATATCAAATATCTTAATGGTAATATAATAACAATTAGTTAATTTTTTTCGTGCGAGTTTCATTAAATATATAATGAATCATTAACAGTGATAATCGAATTACTTCAAAATTAAAATGTTTTGTATATAATTAGGAATATACAACAACAAAAAAATAGTGTACCATTTGGGAATCAAGAGACATATCAATCAGCAAATATTTGATTTAATGATAAGATTAAAAAGAAACAAAAGATTCAATAGACATGATTTTCTTTTTTTAATCTGTACCATAGATTGAACTAACATACAAACTTTAAAAAATAACAAAACGTATCTTTGCAGAAACAGCAACAAATTATGTCTTCTTTTGTAAAAATATCATATTGTTTGATTAAAATATTGCATGAGGACGACTACATACCGTTTAAAATATCACCAGAAGCAAGAGGGCGAAGATCTGGAATACCATGACAAACAACTTCATTTACAGAACTAAACATTTAGAAAAGCGAATAAAATTCGTGATATTGACTAGCAAAATGATATTTGACAAACTTATTGCAGCAAAAATAATAACGTTTCAGAAAATTTGCTTTCCGTATTTTAAAGTATAAAATGATAGCATTAACAATTCAAAATGTCATTTTGTTTACATAAAACTAGTAATAAGTCTTTCAATATTTTTTATAATATATTATTATTATAAATAATATATAAAAGATAGATAGATATAATAGATATTAAAAGTTCTGAATAACAATTTGTAACAATTTTCCTGGGAAAGCCAACAAGCGAAACGTTGAAATAAAAAAATATTTGTCTTACCTGTTTTTTGTTATACAATATATATAGCAATTAAATATTTCTCCAAATAGAAATTCGAGATTGTGTGTAATAAAAGACTATAAAATTAGAGAAACGATCAAATCGAATAATCTTTAATGTATACTTAATTTCCAAACTTTCGGGTTTTAATACCAAAAGTCAGTGAAAAAATATAACTAAAGAAGGGTAGAAAAATCTGAAAGTTTTGAAAAAAAATTCTTTATTATTGCAAGCTTTCAACACACAGTGTCTTTTTCAAGCAAACATAAAAAATACTACTATTGATACCAGCGACTACGAAATAAATATAATATGTCATATTATCCTGTGAAGTCGGTGCTAATTAGCTGCCGGTTCGACTTATTTCCACGCATCGGATTAGATCGGTTAGCGATACAGACAGCTTCTTTGATGAGTCTCTGTGATAGGTCATTTTCATTGCAAATACTTTCAACATAATCCCACTTAATATCGTGATCAGTATCCATAACATTATTACAAATAGCTGAACTTGGGTATCCTCTTCTTAGACAATATTTATGTTGTTTTATAAGCATACAAAGTTTATGAGACGTCTGACCTACATATGACTGTTCGCAAACGTTATAATTAATCCTGTAATAGGAATAATTATTCGAATTGGGCTTTCGTTTAAACAAACCAGCTAAATTAGCATGTATTTTGTGAAATATGCGCACATCAACTAGAGCTGTAGAGTACAGAGCTCATGCTAACTTTCATCTGATGATTCAGATAGGGGATAGTTCTGCTTTTCGAGCTTTAAACACTGTTTAAGCAAGTGTAAAGGTTCCTATGGATGATTATTGTAGTTACGGTACTGATTAGCTCCGTTAGAGCGAAACGCGTCTACCGTTTTTGAAGTTTGTCGTCACACATAGATGACTGGGCATACGTAGCGACTTTGAATATTGCGAGAATAATTCGGTTCTATTTCTTGATCTGATGAGGATATATAGAATGCTGCCTGGTGTTTATGCTTCATCATGAGGAAAACATAGTGATATATACAAATAAAAATATATAGAGAGTAGTCCAGTTAAGTACCGACAGCAGTTTTTAACTTATTGCCTCATTGTAATGGAATGCGACAATATATACGGTTGTTTGTCAAGCATCTTTGATGCAAACTGTTATATATACATGCCAAATCCTTTCAAGGATTCAACGAACAACGCGATGCAGCAACACATGAATCGCCTGTTGTAGTAGATAGAGATGGTCTGATAAGCAAGTTTCCAGTTTACGAGATTGTTGTCACTGAAAGTTAAGCAATTTATCGAAAATAATATTTTTCAAAAGTAACGTAGGAAGCCGAAACGTCATCGGGATTGTTCATACTACTGATAAGCGCTGCTCGATCATTATATATATTGTGTAGGATGTTAAAAATCGAGAGAAAGTATAAAATAAGAAATAATTGAAAAATAATTTCTTATTTAATTTTATCTCTCGACGTTTAAACGCCTTATACAATGAAATAGCATTATGTTATAGCAATAGCATATCTGTTAAGACGATAAGTTATGCTCATTTTATCATTATAGATAGACAGTTCAATTTTTAACAATATTCGTAAATTTTATTCTATCCAAAGTTATCGAATTCAATTGTGAAAAATATACATCAAGAAAATCAGAATATCTGAAGTTTATTAAACAAATGAAATGTGATTGAGATTTTTATTAGAAATCATTCAAAACACATTATAAAATGATCAAAATTACACAAGATAACAATTGTATTTCGACCACTAAAAAATAACACATTTCGACAATAAATTAAATGCTCTATAGTATAAAACTGAGCTAGCAAAATGTCCTTATTTGAAGATTATATTTATTTCGGGATTGTCTTCACGCCACCAAAATCAGCACATAGGCACACTGTTCAATGTATCTTGTTGAAATTATAACAACTAAATATGAAAACAGTTCGAAAAGCGTTTCTTATTCTCAAGTGACTATTCATATCAAATGGTAGTAAATCAAAAAACACGGGCACACGTAAATATATTTTGATTAAAAAAATTCAAAATGTAAAGATGATTTGATTAAAAATGCAAATATTGGTAGTTGTATTTTATAGGAGGGTAAGTAGTAAGCATCATAAATAACAAGCATATGCAATAAAATTATTGATTTTGGAGTGCAGAATATCAAAATACGCAAAGATTCCATAAACATTGTCAATTTTTAGTATAATTCTCAAATACAAACAATTAAAAGAAAACTTCATTAAAATACTTCTTAAAATAATCATTTAGGAACAGTGTAATAAAGATCACAAACAAAAATCATACGTGCAACAGGATTTCGGAAAATTGTAGTAATTCAGTGGTGACGGATAACATTCGCGATCAATGCACGCCTTAGAAAATGAATAAACAAGACGACAGAACAATTAAATCACCTCGTGCACAATCTTATCAATTTCGTCCGTAGTAACACCAGCCTTACTCGCCTGTAGCGCCTCGTCAAGAACTTCGCGTCCAAGCTAAAACATATTAACTTTTGTTGATATCGTTGCTGATAATTTTGTTTGGATAAACAATACAAACTTAAATACTTTTAAAAGCAGAACTTGTTGTTAAATGATAGATATATCAGTAGGTGTTGTATAAATGACTAAAATGTCGTACAGTGAATGTTTTAGTCGACATAAGATCCAAAAAGGCTAAAACAGTACGATTCACGCTGTTTAAAAAAAACAAATTAACCGGCTTATTAATTTTCAAAAACATTTTGTGCTTTTACTTCGCTTTGCCTGCAAATGCTTGCAGAATGATCTACAGTAGGAAAAATTAACTACATGATAGTCTCGATCACTTTTAAAATGACAAATCTCTTATTCATACGGGTAAATGTGTTAACTACACAAAACAAGTGGCACATAGATTTTGATTATTTTATTAATGTGTTTGCAAAGGTCAACTCACCACTGACCGGATGAGTTTTCATTGTCAGGTGCCGTGAAATCAGGCAGTTGTACGGAAACAGTGAAAGAAACATCAACATCGGAAGTGGACTAGCCTTCATGTAGGAATGTAAAATGTCATCTCGCTGACGGGGGAACCAGAATGAGTTGGAAAGATGGTACGCTTTGGCCTAGAAATAATCGGATTGACTTTTATTCAATATTCTTGAACTGGAACTAAACTTTTGGATCAACGTTGGATTTTGAACTATTTGGGAGTTACCAACGAAAAGCGACGACAGACGGATGCGGGCTTAATGATCTGAATGCGAGTGCTGTTGAATTATTGTACTTTTGTCCTGGTACAACACCATGTTTCAACATAAGGAGATCCATAGATCTACATAGCATCAGGATTCTCTCAAACAAAGATCTGTTATCGATTTTGAGTTCGTTTCATCTGATCTGCTACGTTATTTTCTTGATACTCGTGTGAAACGATGGGAGGAGTTGTCAACCGATCACTACCTTGTAGTTAGTAAACTTTGACGGCAGGATCGGATGCTAGACAAGCTTGGTAAACCCAAACGTTGTGTGTAGGGGTGTGCTGGGAGCGTCTAGCAGATATTTCTGTCAAAGAACATTTTTCTGGCTACATCCGGGAGGACTTCTCTCGGTTGCCAGAAGTGGTGAAGAGCATTGATCATGAATGAAAGATGTTTAGATCCTCGCTTGACAAAGCAACCGTGAAAAGTTGTGGATCGAAGGCCTTAGGTGCTCGTCGATGAGGAAATACTCGAACTGCTTGGTGGACATCAACAGTTAGAGATTTTGTCCAAACAAATGAAGCTGGCTTATAAGGCAACTTTGTCAGATAAATCAGCGGAAGCTGTATACAAGTACCGAAGGGCAATTCCCGAAGCGAAGGCGGCTTGGGAGAAGTTTGGAGAGCACTAACAACTTTATTATATGTCAACTTAGAAGATGTTCTGAAGAAATATCATGAACCTTCGTGTTAGAAATCATAAAACTCTTCAAACTGTCTATTACAAGAGAGAATATATGCTGGCTGATATTGAAGAAATTCTTAGTTGTTGGAAAGAGCATGTTAGGAGTCTCCTTAATTCGATGGATATTCCCTCTCTTGTAGAAGTAGAGCATTTAGAGCCAACGGATAACTCATATTTTTTGAATAGGCCATTGATGTTGTTAAAAAACTTCTTAATGGCAAGTATTCTGGAGTAGATGAGATTCAAACTGGGGTGGTGGTACCGATCTTTACGAAAAGTGACCGAAGAGTGTGTTCCAATAATCGGGGCATCACTCTTCTTAGCTAAACTGGTAAGCTATTTGCAGGATTCTAGAGTCAAGGAAACGGCCTATATTTAAGGTCCAGTTGTAAGTGGAACAATGAGGCTTACGTCCAGGTTGTGGAACTACGGATTAGCTCTTTACTCTCTCAAATATCGTTGAGCGGTTTTGGGAGTTCGGTCAACCGGTCTATATGTGTTTTATAGATTTGGATAAGGCGTTCGATCGAGTTCCTTAAGAGAGGTTGTGGGAGGCACTTATAATGTATGAAGCACTACACTATCTTCGGCTAGCTATGGCTTCTCTGTATAAACAAAGTATGATTTGTTTCGTGTTCTAGGTAGGATGTCCGAATCATTTCCAGTAGGGGTTGGGCTTCGTCAGGATTGTTCTTTGTCTCCACTTTTGTTCCTTGTTATGATGCACAAAATTTCGAGACGGGCAGCTCTGACGGATGTCGCTCTCCAGTTTGGTTCCATCAGTATACCATCTCTGATTTTTGCAGATGACGTTGTCTTTTTGGCGTCTTGTCTTAAGGACTTACAATGGCTACTAGATCGATTCACGATGGAATGCCAAGCGGCAGGAATGTTGGTTAGTATCTCCAAGACTGTCTCTACGTGTTCGTCTCGGATTCATGTGCCAATGTCGATCCGGATTAGGGAAAAGGTTCTTCCTGATGTGGAGGATTTAAGTGTCTTGGGGTATTCTTCTCGAGGGACGGTAGGAACATCAAAGATATTGAGAAGCGGATTTGTGCAGCTGACGCAACAATGCGTTCTTTGTACAGGTCTGTCGTGGTGGAGAGGATTGAGACTTCAGGCGAAGCTTTCGGTTTACCATGCAATCTTCGTTCCTATTTTAACCTATGGTCGTGAACTTTGGATTATGACCAAAAGGATAATATCTCGGATACAGGCTACCGAAATGAGTTCCTTCGCGGTGTGGCCGGTTTTAGCCTTAGAGATAAGGTTATCAATTTTCGTTATAGGAAATACGTCATTTGCTAGTGTTTGGCCCCACTGCTATGTTGGGTCGAGGAATGGGGTCCGAAACTTGATAACATCGCAGTTCCTCCTGATAATATCTAATTTTTATTCTTACACATCATATGTTATTTATTAGTCAATTCATAACAACTGATTTTTATTTTAAATTTAAATTTTAAATTTTGACTTGATATAAATATAAATTGTATAAAATATTTACAGTATTTATTATTTACCTTTTTTCTATTATATACAGTATGAAATACATAGACTCAGTTATCTAATCTGATTAGATTTGTATTTATTAAATGGGCGATATATAAAAACAAAAATCAACAACGCCTTCTTCAATTTACATTTATATCTGCGGCAATACATAAAATGAAGAAATCGCTCGCCTTCTTTCATTTACATTTATATCTGCGGCAATACATAAAATGAAGAAATCGCTCGCCTTCTTTCATTTACATTTATATTTGCGGCAATACATGAAATGAAGAAATCGCTCGCTTGTATATTCTAAAAATATGATATTGTCCCAAAATTGAAAAAGAAAATATAATAATGTGTGACAGTATAAAAATATCTTAATCGTTCAATATTTAGTCAAATTACATTGCTATTATAAATCAAATCAGCTAACTGAGTCTACGTATTTAATATAATTATAAACTAAACAAAACATAATAATGCTAAATCAAAATTTAATAATTAAATAATAAAATTAATAATTGTTTTTAGATTTTCTATAATTTAAATCAAGTTAAAAAAAATGAAATTTAAAATAAACGTCATTTTTATGAATTGACTAATAAATAACAGACGTTGTATCAGAATAAGAATTAGAGGTTATCAGGAGGAACTGCTATGCTATCAGGTTTCGGCCCCTAACTCCTCTACCCAACATAGCAGCGGGGCCAAATACATGCTAATGATGTATTTCCTCTGATAAAACTATCTAGTATCTTATTCTAATACAAAGTATATTATTTATTATCCATCCATACAAATTTTTCGCATTATAGTATTAATTTATTCTTTATATATTTGTGTTGATTTATATATTTTACTATTTTCTGCTTGATGTTATTTTTATAGTAACCTAGTTTAAAATATGTATATATTAAATTATTTAAATGATTTTGAAGAAAGCCAATACCATTACATATTGTTGCAATTCTTAAAATTTCATTATTTAATGTATTATATTTTATATTATATGGTATGCATGAATGCTCATGCAAAAATATGTTTCTTGTAAATTTAAATATGTCATCTTTACGATATAAATTAACAGTAGTTTTAGTTAATGTTAATTTAATGTTCATATCTAGATATACACCTTCTTTATCATTAATATTGGTTTTGTTAAGAATAAGGCTTTCTGGATAAATGTGCTCACTAATTGAATAAAACTTATTAGAATTAAATACACATATATCATCAATGTATCGAAACATATATTTCATATATTTATATTGTTTAGATTTAGTTTTTACACAGTTGTGAACAAATTCATATTCTATAAAGCTTAAAAACAAGTCAGCTATAATTGGGCTACTATTACCACCCATTGGAACACCTTTTACTTGTCTAAATATAGATGTCCCTACTTTTAAATAATTTTGATTTATCAAAATATTTAAGGATTCTATTAATTCAATTTTATCCATATATTTATATTTACTTGATGGTTTAATTTTTGTTAGATAGGCGTTATAATTATTATAACATATATATGTATATCTTTTTCCGAATATAAGATTAATTAATTTTACTAACGCTTCTTTAATATCTACTAAATCTAGATTTGTATAAAGCGTACTAAAATCGTATGTATTTATATTTTGAAAATTTATTCCTTTTGTCTGTTCTAAAAATTCTTTTGTAGAATTAATACTGAAATAGTGTTTTATACCAGTATTAATTTCGATTACCTTGCAATATTTTTTAAAGTGTGCTTTAATTACTTTAAGTATTTTATTCATATAGACAGAAAGTGGTTTTAATGTACATTTAAACGCACTACATATGAACCTAGGTTTCATCAGATTTTTATGTAATTTTGGATTCCAATATAATATAGGTATAGTTTTATTATCTAATTCAACCTTTATACCCTTTTTATCCATTATAGAACAGTGACTTGTAATAATTGTTTCTAAACTCAACTCACTACGTTCATATGTTGGATTTACATTTAAATCATTAGAATTAACCTCTTTCATTGAAAATCAAGTAAGAATCAAGCATGTCATGCATGGTACTGAATTAGAACTGAATTCGGAAGGAATTAGTTAGCATTCTTCTTAGAATATTAAATGATCGAAATAATTGATTTAGATTTTGTTTTAGGAAAATGTACTATTCTATATTATCTAAAGGTCGAATAGGAAACAATCGATAAGCATTTTTGTCAGCCACGATTACTTGTATCGTTTGCCATTTGGGATAATCGTATTAAGGGGTGCAAATCCTATGAAATGTGGGAAATAATATGCAATCTACGTAAGTAGTCAATTTTTGCATGACATTAGTCATTTAATACTGTTGTATAGCTCAAAAAATAATAATTAAAATCTTTAAAAAAACAATAAGATATTTATAATATAGGCGAAACACGAAGGAATATGAGTAATGTATTATATTACGGTGGGCCGATTGTAGTAAAGTAGTATGTTGAGCAACCAGTTAGATCGCTAAACCATGTAAAATGAAAAATATGCCGTAAAAAGCTTTAATCAAACAGGAAGCTGTATGATGAAAATGGAATAAAACGCCAAGCAGGGTAGCTACACTAATCATTTTAAGTATCGTAAATACATGCGAGCTATTTGACAGCAATGCAAGACAATGTCCCTTCACAACAATACAACTAATATATCTAAAACTAATATATACAACTAATATATCTAAAACTAATATATACAACTAATATATCTAAAACTAATATATCTAAAACGGTAACTAATATATCTAAAACGGTAACAACCGAACAACACATCGCTTGTCCCATTTACACAAAAGCACTCGCAACAAATCGGGAACCTTATATTAATCGACACATTATAATCACCCTTAATATAATAAATTATTTTCGAAATAAACGTCAACTCCTACGCTCATCTTTTGCTTTAAATCACTGCTAAAGAAATGGACAAACATATAGTAATTTCAATATTACACCCCAATATGTAATATTGAAATTTGGCAAAAAGGTCTTCAGCATTTTAATTTGAAACAGTCGAACTGTATTTTATAATTCTTAACATCACTCTGATTGAGTTTTCTAACAATTAACGAGTCACTAAACTGAATATTTAACATAACTTCACTCAAAAGCTTTTTGCTTTGAAACTATGAGTAGAGAAATATTTTTTTGCTTACCATAAAACGTGATGATAAATAATTTACATCTACCGCAACTAAAGAACGCTGTCTATAAAAACTAAATGTAATTCATTCTTGTATCGAAATATAACGTAGCCTTCAATTATGTAGAAAGTCAGGCTACTCGTTAAAGTAAAAAAAAACATAAAAACTGAAATAAAAGTATAGGTTCAAATTAAACGTCAATTTTCTGTATCTCACTACCAAAATGCTACGATGCTTTAGATAGCAGAAAACGTTAGATTAAAATTAGTTTAAAAATTCAGCATTAAACATAATATTTACCTTGCTAGCAATACGAACTCCATCAATCTCCTCGTCGGTTAAAATTTTTATTCCTGAACGCTCTATTTCTTCGCAAGTAGAATACCCTAGGATAAATAGGAAATATTTTTTACTTAAACAAAAGTAACATGTACTATTCAAATCAAAAGATCATTTAAAAATAATACAAAAAGAAGTTGGTATATGAATTGAATTCAATCGTTTCAATTATTCGTTTGAAAAAAAAAACAAAATTAGTAGATTTATATTTTTCAGTATAGAGGGATCTGCCGAAAACTAAATCATATTTAATGTAAAAAATACATTACGATTAGCGTTTTTAATTTGCTTCGTCATTATACAGTGTGCTGACAAAGAGAGAAATTAAACCCGACTGTGGTGAAGTACGTCGATCATCAACCAGTTATATGCTGAAACATGTGAAATTAAAAATATGCCGTAAAAAGATCTAATCAGACAGGAAGCTGTATGATAAATAGTGGACTAAAATGGACTTGAAAGCAATTTAGAGGTAGAGACAACATGTAAAAAATAAAACCAAAAACTATGAAACACTGAATACGATAAATATATGACAATATAAAATGGTTAAAGTCAACACTATCATCTTAGATTTTTCCCAAGTCGTCTAACTTATGCATGCCTAATTGACCATTCTGTCCATGTAACATCTCTTGTACAAAGCCAACATATCTGTTGGCTTTGTACAAGAGAATCGATTTAAAGAGAATCTAATCTGTTGATTAATCAAATGAATTTCATAAAACTAGAAATAGTTGTTGATCAAAAACTATTATAAGCAAATATTAGCTAAATGCTAACTAATCAGCTGTAAATATCAATTAGACAACAAATATCAAGTTATAAATTGAAGCAAATTGACGCCTGTCAGTAGAACGAAAAGTAAATTCGAACGACATTGAAATTTAACTCTTATAAATTCGATAGTTTAAAAATAAACTATCAATATTTTTCTTCTTCGTTCCTTTAAATCTATATAATCGAAAATGGAAGGAGATTATGGATCTAGTGCGCACTATCTTATGAATTTATATTTGATTTGTAAGTAAATGACAAGTAAATGGCATTATTGCCCGAAATTGTGCTTATCTATTCAATTATGATTATTATACATCAATTGTAAAAGCAATTTATCTTATGTAAAGTTATCAAAGAATTCAATTTCACGTGGTAAAACAATTTTTGCGAATGTCCACTATATCCAAAATTGAAAAACATGTTTAAAATAGAAAATGGTGATGATACAGCTCTATTTGAAATGTTCATGGGCAAGTGAAAATGCTAGAAATTAAAAAATTCAAATTTAAAGCGTATTCATATTTATTGTTCTGATAAAATGAGTAAAAGAGCATGGATGAAGTAAATGATAAATCGAAAATAATAATATCAATAGCGAATATTACTACATATTAATTAAAGTTTTAAAAGAATCAAGACGAGATATTTTTTTATTGAAAATCAAAATTTTAACAGCTACTTTAGACATCTTTAAAATTTGATTTTTTTAGTTTTTTTTCAAAATTTTAAAGATGATAGTGGTGGATGCCGAAATATCAATTTTTCAATATTTAAAAAAAGAAAAAAATTTCTTTTTGTTTTATTAAAGCTTTAAATTATAATCATTGAGATTAGCTGAAAGCGTTATATGCGACTGATCCCTTAACATGGAATAATCAAGTACGGTAAAGCTGCTAACC
The DNA here is from genome assembly GCA_012934845.2 of Pomphorhynchus laevis. Lineage (NCBI taxonomy): Eukaryota > Metazoa > Acanthocephala > Palaeacanthocephala > Echinorhynchida > Pomphorhynchidae > Pomphorhynchus > Pomphorhynchus laevis. The sequence goes on from WNNJ02003181.1 coordinate 55,911, forward strand.
CGCTATTTACAGTTTTAACGAAGTGATTTTAGCTTCAAAGTGTTATTATAAGCAATTACACAGTTAATTATTGAAATAAAACACCATTATCTATTTGACAAATACACAAATAAAATGTAAAACAATTAAATGTTTTTAATACCTAATGGATGATCGGCATAGTCAGGTCTTTGTATGTTTGAAGGTACTTTACGAATAGGAGACTTTGAAGCAACAACACAGATGAAAACAAAAAGAAAACCTTCCATATTAATAAACTATGCTAGAGTTGATAACGCATATTTAAAATTAGATTTCCTATTTTTAAATAAATTATATGTTATGTAGAACAGTTTTCGTGATTGGATAAAAACACAGATAACTGATATCATATGCTATGTGCGACAAATATAATGGGTCACTGTGAAATACTAAGCAAACGACCTAATAATCAAAAAAAGACTCTTACTTAAAAATGACAATTATTAACAATATCAATGTCAAATCCAAACTCGAACAAAATTTGTTAATATGGTGGTACAGGCATATGAAGCAAAAAATACATCAGCTATTCTGGATTTATATTGTACTTATTAAAATGCGATTTATATACCACAGTAAGACTCTTCTAATGTGGGATCGACTACCGGCTAATAAGACACACCCTGACAAGACAAAACTCTTTGAAAGCAATCAATCAAAAATTTATTATAAAGTTATATATATATATTCTTTATTTCTTTTATTTTTATTGTTTTGACGTCGTCTTTCCTGTTTTAAAATAATCGTTTCGATCAGTAAGATAGTTTTGTAAAAGCATTTACTAAAAGCAATACTTGTTCGATCCCATTTTATAATAACTATCGAAAATTAAAAATTATGCTTACAGCAAAATGTTATTTCGTTATTTAATTTAAAAATACATATGCTTCTATCAAAGACAACAAAAAGTCACTCACATGATGAAACATGTGCATCTTGAGGTAGTCAGCATAAACTGATGACTGTTTTAAAGTCTGATGAAGCTAGGTAACATTATCATTTGCTAATTTTCATACTTTTGTTTAATTAACGGCTAATGATTGCACATTGAAAGCTAGTTGTTAACACCTTGAAACAGACATCACACAAAATAATAATCTCGTTCATGTTGTTTCAGTATGTATATTTATTTTAGCTTACGATATGCACCTTAATTTGAAAAGCAAACTCTTTAATTCAAAAAGTGTACGTGGGTTTGTTTCTGCTCAAAACAAAAGCATGTAATTTCATTGTTTAAGAAAATCTATTATTATTATTATTTTATCGTGTACAGAGGCAACGAAATACTATGGTATGGTAGCTTAACTAAACCTTTTTCAACATTATCTTTCTAGTTAGTTTTACTAAATGAATTGATATAATTGTCGAATATCGACAGGGTTCAAATTACTGAACAAAAAAGGGCTGTTTCGAGAAAGCTTATTCGCTTTACGCTGTATCGTTTCAAATAATTGTTCGTCGAATAAACGTTTTGAAAAATACATATAAAGTTAAAACTTGTGTATTACTACAATAAATAATTCAGGTATTATGTATTATTGAAGTTGATAATCCAATCAAAACTTAAGTTAACCATCGATATGCTACTAAGCTCTGAAAAGGTTTTACTGTACAATCAAAACGTAATTTATCTGATCTAATATCAAAAAGAGCTGGACTATACAGTCATAATGTATCTTTTCTTTGTAATAACGATAAAAAGCAAGATATTTTGAAAAGAAGATACATTAATTAACCATCAATATTTCTTGGAAGGTAATATTTTCTAACGACAATTACCTGCTTATAAGGTCTTAATGGTCCTGTGAACTTGAAATCCTTCCACGCATTGCTGCTAACCAGTATATTGGCTAAAAAATCATAAGGCAAAGTCATTTCGAAATAATAAGTTTATTCTGTGAAACGTAATAATATTATCCTGCTATATTCTTCAATCTTAAACATGTATATGCTACATCGTCAAGAACCAGTTGCAACATGATCTAACCAACAACAACATCCTGCGCCGAGGTTAGTACTCCGTGGATACTGATTTCTAACAATACATCTTGCGCCGACCTGAAGTGGATCTTCAGATCGGTGGCACTGAGCACTAACGTTTCAACATGATGTAATACTTTGATGGTATATAAGGAATTTAGATAGTCGTTGAAAAATTGCACAACACTTTTCTGCGAATGTATAGACTCCTTTGCAGTCTAACCCTTCTCGAAATAGATTTCCTATACAGTTCATTTTAATCTCTTAAATGTAAGGATGGTATATACTGATCTATGCTTAAATCCTAAGTACGTGTCTGCAAACTAGTGTACCAATATCATCACAAACCTGTTGCAACACGATTTAACCAACAAACATCATCCTCGCTGGCGTTAGTACTCACTGGATCATTAGAGCGCATACGTTGAGCACTAACGTTTCAACATGTTGTAATACTTTGATGGTCAATATGGAATCCAGTTAGTCGTTGAACAATTGCACGAAACTTTCCTTCAGGATCATGTTATTGGTTAGATCGTGTGACAACTGATTCGTGACGATATTCGTACACTAATTTGCAGACACATATTTAGGATTAAAGCACACATCAGAATAGAATCCTTACATTAAACAGATGAAATGACCTGCTCTGGAATTATTTCGAGTAAGTATATTATTACTACAGTGCGTGTCACGTTATTATGCAGTTGCTAAATATTTTGATCATGTCTTCATTTTAACAGTGACAACGCCCTTAAAACAAATAAACGTGTGAAGGAAGGGTACCTTTCATATTGTTAAATATCATTTTGACCCGATGTCCATATCAAGAATAATTTGATGATTATGATTTTTTTAATGATTTTGCCGTGCCACCTTATTATGCAAGTCGCAATATATGCTTTCTCCTGGGGTTTATTTTTCGAATTGCAAACCAGTATAATGTCAGAGTACAACAAATTGCTGATAGCAAGTTTTTCTGTAGAAATTTCAAAGAAAAATTTATATCTTAAGGTGACAAATTATTTGTTAAAATCACATCTTAAGGTGACGTTCATCTGTACGAATTATGTTCAATAGTCGCGCATCAACAGAATGTGTGAGTTTTTTAATATTTTCACGGGTAATATTTAATGCTCCTTCCTGAATAGATTTCCGTAAGTTCGCTTTTGAGAAGTACTGGCGACCGTTCTTGTAGACGTGGGACTTAATTATTGCCCATAAATACTCAATTGGGTTCAAGTCCGAAGAATTTGGAGGCCATAACATCAGAATGTCACCAGTAATACGTGATCTGCAAGAAACACATGTGTTTTTGACGATAAGTGAGCTGGAGCATTATCAAAATATTTAGCAACTGCATAATAACGTGACACGCACTGTATACTGGATTATTACTATTTTATTACTAACCAGCTTAAGAATGGGACAATCGAAACCCCAAAAAGTTTCTTGATTAGTAACTCTCAATATTGCAATGAATTTTTTGATTGGGCGGATGCATTCGTTTCTGTAGAAGATATAACTTCCACACTGCATCGACTTCAGAAGAAAGTGTCCTACGGTTCTAGACCGCCTCTTTAGGCCTTAATGACGCTTATCGATACAATAGCGCTACCACTCTCACGCAGTCTTACAAATATATTTAATACAGGAGTCGTTCCGTGAGCGCTAAAATTGTCTAAGGTCGTTCTCATACAAAAAAATGGCAAACCTCTTTCAGATGATGATTACATACCAATAAGTTTATTACCAGCTTTAACAAAATTGATGGAAACAATATTTATCAATCGTATTAAAAATAAATTACTAAACACGAAATATCGTAACCAATTTGCCTTTAGACCAGGTGGAAGTATGACAAAAGCTGTAATCTCTCTTCGACAGGCTATATTGCATCATCTAGACAGAAATAATTAGCCGATTGTTCAGTGTCCAATGTTAGATTTAAGTAGAGCTTTTGACACAGTAAATATACTTTGCTATTAACGAAATTGGATAGTACTTTGTCACCATGGTGTGTTAGATTATTGGCTTCTTATTTAAATGAACGTATGCAATTCATTCAACATAATCGCCGGGGTATATAATCTCATAGGCATAAACACCAGGAGATATAAACACCGCATAGACACCTCATGAAGATATATAGAATGCTGACTGGTGTTTATGTCTTTTCATAAGGACAACATAGTGACTTATTGATGAGTACACCATCCGGTATCCCAGGGCAGGTGTAACAACAAATTATATTTTATATATTTGTACACTTTAAAGTGTCCCTGTAAAACAGCATTTCTATTAAAAGGAATTTAGTGCCTGATGCATGGTTAAACCGCAATACGCACTGCCATGCACAGAGCTTATGCTAAATTCCCTCCGATGATTCAGATTAAGGGTAGTTCTGTTTTTCGAGCTTTAAACACTGTTTAAGCGTGTGTTAAGGTGCCTATAGATGATTATAGAAGTCACGGTACTGATGAGCTCCGTTAGAGCGAAACGCGTATACCGTTGTGAAGTTTGTCGTCACACATAGGATGACTGGGCATACGTAGCGACTTTGAATATTGCGAGAATAATTCGGTTCTATTTCTTTGTCTGATGAGGATATATATAATACTGCCTGGTGTTTATGTCTTTTCATAAGGACAACATAGTGACTTATTGATCAACACCATCCGGTGTCCCAGGGCAGGTGTAACAACAAATTATATTTTATATATTTGTACACTTGAAAGTGTCCCTGTAAAACAGCATTTCTATTACAAGGAATTTAGTGCCTGATGCATGGTTAAACCGCAATACGCACTGCCATGCACAGAGCTTATGCTAAATTCCCTCCGATGATTCAGATTAAGGGTAGTTCTGTTTTTCGAGCTTTAAACACTGTTTAAGCGTGTGTTAAGGTGCCTATGGATGATTATTAAAGTCACGGTACTGATGAGCTCCGTAAGAGCGAAACGCGTATACCGTTGTTGAAGTTTGTCGTCACACATAGGATGACTGGGCATACGTAGCGACTTTGAATAAAGCAAGAATAATTCGGTTCTATATCTTGGTCGGATGAAAATATATAGAATGCTGCCTCGTGTTTATGCCTCTTCATGAGGAATATATGTACAATTATATATATAATTGTAAATGTTGCCTATAATTAATATAAAATATTAATATATGTTGCCTATATATAATTGTAAATGTTATATATATATTAAAATACAGTAATACAGTCGTATTACACAGTATTATAATACGTATTATTACAATAGAGTTAACTCTCTATTTTAATACATTATATACAGTGCAATATAGTTTGTATTATAATTCACGATTGTATGGTTATATATTGGAATCAAAATCATTAAAATGATTTGTGAACCGTCGCATTTGATTCCTATTTCAAACGGATTCAAACTGATAAGAAATTTAAAAAATTCGTTGAAACAAATTTATTGAAAAAGGCTTTTTTATAAATTTTTTATATATAACCATACACTCGTGAATTATAATACAAACTATATTGCACTGTATATAATGTATTAAAATAGAGAGTTAACTCTATTGTAATAATACGTATTATAATACTGTGTAATACGACTGTATTACAATACAGTCGTAATGGACGATATTTACATTACCAACTGTGGGCTTCTCATCTCGTGATGCAAAGACTAGCTGTCTGTATTATTCGATGCAGGGCTATTTTGATTGAACATCCGGTGGCGCACTTGTTATTTACTTAGAAATCTCAATAAAATATTTGATGACAGTCGATACTCAGAAATCTATTATGAGCTTTATCGTACTCAATGAGGCAAAAAGCTAAATCTTACGTGTAAAGGGTGTGGTATATAATAATAAAATTCAATGCACCCAATTTACCTGCAGATTTGTGTATCCTCTTGTGTTCGTTGTAAGAGGCTTTGAAACAATCCTTTGAATACAAATGTAATTTCAAATAATGATATGATCATTAAAATTTAATGTGAATTGTAAGTGAAATCAATTTTAAACACGCAAAAGTACATTAGATCATGTTTCAACTTGAAAATCTACAGAACTTAAAAGCAAGTTATAAACTCGATTTCAATTTAAATAAAAAAGAATTATATATCTGTAGATCGAAATTCATTTATTCGAGCATTAAGAGGAAATTAATTTTTTAACTTGGAGTTTTCAATGCACACAGTATTTTGTGGTCAATTATACTTTATGAAATATATTTTTTATATCGAAACCTCCTCTACGAAAAAAGTGGAAGACTGATCATTTGTTGATTATTAGTTTAATATAGATTTGAAAGCAATAACTGAAGATCATAGCAATAATCATGACCAGCGTGCAGAAGAGTAAAAGAGATAAATTCCAAAAGTATGAGTCATTCGACCTTAAATACAAATTATTGCATTGAATTGATATTTATATCCCGTTAGAGGATTACAAAATGGTTGTTTGATGACAACAGGTTATAAAGAAAATGAGTTTGTTACGGATTCTGGAAGCATTAAAGAAAGCATTATCATAAGTAGCACTGAGTTTGCCATAACAATAAGGCAGATTAGAATTTACGTTTCCAAAAATAATTTATAAGTATAAGCTTTGATTTTAATTTAATATCTACTATTTAATATTTTTTGACCGCTATTTCAAAAATAAAATAATTTTGTTTGCGATAATAAGTATTTAGCAAGCAACAATGATAGTTCATTAAAATATATAATTAAATGGAATATAATAGCACATTCGCATTAAAATAATCGATTTACCATGTTTTCATAAGATTTATAATGTTTAGGGTTAATCACCTTTCAGTAAGTAAAATAAATGTGCTATTTAAATGAATATTTACTTTTGATGCCGAAATCAAACTCAGGAAAAAGTTTAGAACAATACCTGTGAACAAAAATATGAGGTTACTCCATCTTTAAGACAGAGAGGGCACTTCAACGTTGCGCTTTGGTTACAGTTTGGTGTACAACAAACAATGTTCGATGTCATGCTTCTTAGTTCAATAACCGACAACGATGATAATCTGACAATTTGAACAAAAACGGCATTTATAAACAATAATAATAAGACTTTATTAATAAAAATACATAAATGGAAGCGTCGTTTAACAAGAAGTCCGTTTAAAAAAATAAAAAGTAAGTTGTGGTATTACATTTAATTACTTTACCATTTTATATTTAACTTTACCTACTATTTGTAGATTCGTGAATAAAAGCCATTTATTCTCTCTGGTTATCACAATTTTATTCACGAATTGTCTTGATGGATACTCTGTTCAAGCCGGATACACTCAAACTAACGACATACTGTCCTGAAGCAGTCTACTGTGTTCTGCACGACAAACTCTCGATGATCGATATCTAACTATGTGGATCGTCTTGAAACACTTGCGCGACAATGCACCTTCAAAGATGTGAAAGCTAAGGAGCTGTGCGATATTCTTATTTGCGATTCATTTATTACGGGTTTACAATCGAACGAGATTCGTCAACGCATACTCGAGACTAATGACATCGACAAAGAGAAAGCTTATCAAGTCGCTCGAACGATTGAAGCAGCTCAAACTCAATCAAACGAATATCGACACACATCCGAATTCACAGTAAATGCCTTAAGGGAAACCAAAGGTTCAAAAGGAAATACTGATATTTCTGAAAGTGAAGAATCTATTGCCGTAGCTCAAAAGATCAACAAGAAAAGGTGCTACTTTTGTGGTGGAGTTATGCATACACGAAATCGTTGTCCAGCCCGGGATGCTGAATGTTCATTCTGCTTAAAACGTGGACACTACGAAAAAGTTTGTCGAACTAAGTTGCTTCGATCTCGACGAAAATACAATCGTAGTACTCGACCATACGCGTCCGACTGTGAATCACTTAATATCATATCCTGTCAAAATGCAAATGGTGATGCATCAAAACTTGACGACATGACGGTACAAGTTCGCGTTGGAACACAACAGCTGGATGCTCTTATCGATACAGGGAGCTCTTCCAACTTTGTCGATTCATCAGTTATTCGAAAACTAGGTATTCCTACAGAATCTTGTTGCGTTAGGATTTCCATGGCTAATTCATCATTTACATCCGTATGCAATGAACGATGCGTATTACCGATATCTTACTGTGACCGAAACTATACTGACATTCAATGCTTCGTCATGCCTCATCTTGAAATGAAAAAGTACAAATGAAAAAGTGCACAATGAAAAAGTGCAAAGATGGCGTCTCGATCTATCTGAGTTCAAATATTGTATACTTTACCGGCCTGGAAAGTTGAATTATGCGGCCGACTCAATGTCTAGGGATATTTGTGCTTCAAGTTGCGGTTACTTTAACAAACAGAAAGATCTCAAGCTTCTTTATGAACTTCACGCTACGCTTTGCCACCCAGGAGTCAATCGTTTGTATCACTTCGTTCAATCGAATCAACTTCCATATAGCACTGAAGACGTTCGTTATGTTGTATCTCATTGCGTTACCTGTTCGTTGTTGAAACCAAACTTCTTCAAGCCTCCAAAAACTGCCCTCATCAGAGCGACACGACCTTTCGAAATAATTTCACTTGACTTCAAAGGTCCTTTGCCCAGTTCATCAGGCAAGAAATATTTGCTTACAGCCGTCGATGAATATTCTCGTTATCCCTTTGGATTTGCATGCCGTGATATGTCCGCTCAAACAGTGATAAATTGCCTGCGTGGTATAGTGACAATATTTGGTCCACCTGAATTTGTACATTCCGATCGCGGGTCATCCTTCATGTCGAAAGAATTCTCTGATTATCTGGAGAGTATTGGCACGGTAGCAAGTCACTCTTCTCCGTACAATCCGTTAGGCAACGGACAGATCGAACGCTATAACGGTATATTATGGAGCGCTGTACTTTTGCAGCTTAGAGACTACAATCGTCCGGTTGCTGCTTGGGAAACGGTCCTCGCTGAAAGCCTTCAATCTATTCGAGGACTATTATGCACCTCAACTGGCTCGACACCTCATGATCGAATCTTCAACTTCTCTAGACGCCCATTAATTAAATTCAATTTACCAGAATGGCTCCGTCGTCCCGGATCTGTATTCGTGCGAAACTTCTACAAACACGACAAATACGACGATAAATTGCTCAAAGCTAAACTGATAAACGCGAATCCAAACACGGCTCATATCGAACTTCCATCTGGGAAAGAAGCAAATATTTCAACTCGACACCTATCTCGTTATCCTTCAGAAACCTCCATTTACAAGGATCCAGACAGTTCGGATATTCGTAGTTCGGGATTGTCAAGGGACGGGGATGATGACTGTCAAGATAGCTTCGATAGGAACCAGCCAGACTATGAAGATGATAACAATAACGGAAAGCAATATGATGCCACTGACAATATCGATATGAACTTGAGTTCAAAGAGGACATCAATTCCTGAGGCAAACCATCATCCCGTGACAACTAGAGAATTCTACCGACGAAGTACAAGAAGTCGAAGAAGTCCTGCATACTTCCAAAACTATCACATGGGATGAATGTGGTATCACATTTAATTACTTTATCATTTTATATTTAACTTTACCTACTATTTGTAGATTCGTGAATAAAAGCCATTTATTCTCTCTGGTTATCACATAAGTCAACAGAAAAAATAGGTCGACAATTTCTTTATATTCTTCTTCCTATAAAGGCTTCAAATCCATGGGGATCTGAGCCCCCCAACCAATCCAGCACGCCGCTTTCCGATTGAACCACCCGGGGTCTTTCACCCCCCCCCGAAGAATCCAATCGGTGCGGACGATGTTGGGTAAACGAGAGACGAGGAGCTTAAGAAACCTTAGCCTTTGCTCTGGGGGACGTCCTCTTGAGAAGAAGACTAATCCCGAGATAGCCCATATACCCCAAAGGCGCACCTGCGTTTTCCCATTCAACGACAGATGCTGGGCCAGTTTTAGAGCCCACCTAGCTTTCTTCAGGATACGTTTAAGTCTATCCAGATCAGCTTTTGCCGACAGTTCACCGTAACAATGAACCCCAGGTATTTTACTCGACTTGTGAAGGTGGGAGTGGTTCAGAGGCAAATATGGAGGAGAGCGCAGAGAGTGCTAGTCTCTTAAGTTTTTTCTTTGTTGCAGGGGAGCCATGAAAGACTACCACCTGCGATTTTGCAGAGTTTAAAATAAGATTGGATTGGGGTAGCTGGTCTTTTAATCTTGAAAATAAACAGCTGATGTCTGAGACTACGTCTTTACACCTGCGTCCAGTGAACAGGGCTGTAGTGTCATCAGCGTACACCACTAGACGTTGTTCGCGTTTAAATATTTTGAATAGTTTAAGAGGCAGCAATGTATAAGATAGGAGAAAGTGGGGAACCTTGAGGCACATCCGTAATAGGGTAGAACTGACGCGCATCAGGGTCGTCTTCATAGTAAAAACGCTTGGAATACAGCAGGATCTCCACTCTGTTCACAATTCTCGCAGGCAACCCAAGGGACCTGAGAGAAGAAATCACAAAAGGAATGGAGATGCAGTCAAATGCAGCAGAAAAATCAAGGAAAACAGCCACAACTAGGTGATGGCTATTATCCCAACAAAACTGATCCACCTCACCAACTGCTGAATGGACCGAGCAACCTTTGACAAACCCATGAAAAGCTGGAGGGATCAAATTACGCCTACTTAAATAGTCGCAGATTTTACGCGCAAGCGCCTTTTCGTAAATCGACACTAGGGCATTTTGAATCGAAATAAATCGCAGATATTTAGGGCATGAGCAGGATTTTTTCTTAGGAAGAAAAACACGCTTACTAATATTGATGCCTGCTACATCGGATGGGGAGGCTAAAAGCATTGTGACGGCCACCTCTCTTCTCTGATCAGCTGTCAAAAGCTGACAGACCCGAGAAGAAAGTGGAACGACGGATTTGGATGTGCCCGGTAATGGACCCCAGGAGTTAAGGATATCCGTAACAGATAGATCCCTACTTCTGAAGTTACACCAAGGCGGGATTGGTTGAGGTGATTGAGTGGCTCCATAGTTGTGTAGGGCTAGTGACTCCTCTAAAACTTTATCAAGGCCTACATTCCCTATCCAACCCAATGCTATATCCTTCCAGGATTCGTGTAGTTGAGCACAGTTGGTGTCGGTCGTAGCTGTCTTCTTACGTCCTCCCGTCGACGTCCTTGTGTGTTCAAAACTGTTAAATTTGCTGATTTAATATGGAACTGGATTGATCTGGACCTGGATTGATCTGGAACCAAATTGATCTGGAACAAATTGATCTGGAACTGGATTGATCCGGAATGTATGTAGTCAGCAAGTATCTAGTCAGCATGAAAAAAAGGAAACAACCTACGTAGATTCCAAAATGCCGAATGGAGAATTGGGTGACATAAGCACAAAATACGACTAAACCTCTCAACTCTAAATGGCTGAATGATAGAGATATCATTAGTCCCCTAGACCCTGAAAGAGGAAAAGACCCACAACTACAAGTCATTCTTAATCAAAGGTGTACTCGTTCTATTTTCAATTGAATACGTCCAAGATACTTAGATCAATATTCCACGGGTGAAAGAATAATATAAATTCCTGTGCTATTATTTATTCTTTATTTATAGATACTGTCGAATAAAGTCTTTATTCTTGATATTCAATTACAGTTTGGTACGAGATCATTTTTCAAAGCATTTAGCTCGATACGTTTCGTTGTAGATTTAATTTTTTTCAAAGACAAAAATTTATTCAAATAACTAAAATTAAAATATTTAATATATGTTGTCATTTCTTATTAATCTATGCCTATCAAACGGCGGTCTGTTCTTTGCTGAACGCGGGCCGCGGATGCACATAGATTTGCAGCGCGCAAGCTGGAGTTCGATAGTCTCTCGAAGGCGTGTTATTTCGTGAGCATATATGGTGCTTCTCTTTGCAGCGAGCTTGTCTGCGAGCCGTTGCAAAAATCTCGAAGCAGACTTTCCCTCACCGCCTAAGCAGGAGAGTACGATCCTCCCTTCATCGTTGAATGCTCGATTGTTTTACGCATATTTTCGTCGTATGCTGATACCAATGATAACATGATTGCCTTGTTGCTAGCGTGTTTTTGTTTGAGCAATGCAGTAGAGCCTAAGCATTGCTCGGATCTCAATTCAGTCCCTCGCAGCCCTTCCAAATATGGCTCGCATAACATTAGCGAGTTTTTGTATTCTTCTTCAACGACTTGAAATGGATCCACAATCCCGAGACCGCCGCAATTGAGAGATAATGAAAGGATGGGCCACAGCGAACCGCGGAGTTATCTAGTCGAAGAAGATAGTTGAACGCATTGCGTATTGTACTCTGAAGAGGGCTGAACCAATCTAGCTCACACTGAATCGTCCTCTTGTATGATCACACTTGTGTTGCAGTGATTTTGTGAAGCAAGTGTATGCGATCTGTGTGTCCAGCACTCAAACTTCAGCTAGTCGCTCGACGAGCGCGCAGAATTTCGATACCTTCGTATCGATAGAGTTTATAAGGTGGGGACGATTTCAAACAGGATCACCAAGGATGATCGTTCCATCGTTTCGGATTTCCTCAGTTTCACAAAAAAGTTGATGAATGTGTCGAATTGGATGTTAATTCATCCAATTAATTATTTAAATGGCATCGGATTAGGCGTTTGAAGCACGGCATTGATGTTGATTGGCGAATATGAATTGGCAGATTCCACGAGAGAGGAGAAGCCACAACGAAGGAGCGGAAGCCAAAAGAGGTAGAGTAGTTTAAAACATGTAAAAGAAGGGAATTAGGGGAACGCAAGGAACAGAAAACAGAACGAGAATTGTCGAGATAAGGAAGGTTGAGAAATGAAGAGGTAGGATAAGTTACAAGGCAGAAAGCAATGAGAGGAAGACGAATTTGAACACGAGAATAAATGGTAGGCAAATTTAGAGAAGCAAGATGGTGAGATGTATGATCAAAACGACGAAGACTGAGGAGAATTTAAACGGCTGCGTTTACGATGCGTTGTATTAAAAAAAGAGTGGATTTAGGTGAGTTGGAAAATAGACTAAAAGAATAATCAAGTCTCGAGAATAAAAGGGAAGATATGAGAGTCATACCTGAAGTGAAATCGATCAATCTACGAATGTGACGGAATTTGCGGAGAATCAAGGTAGATGAGCGTACTTTATCTCTAACGAAAGGTTTAAATGAAAGCCGACTATCGAAATGGAAGTCTAAACAAACGAGATTGTCAACGATAGGAAGAATTGTAGAATTTAATGACACGGAGATAGGCTCTAAGCTGGAGCGTCGAGGATGGATCCACATAATTTTAGATTTATTAGGATTCAGAGTAAGACGAAGAGAAGAAAGATGATTGAAAATTGAGGCAAGACAGTTGGAAACAGTCACTAAGATCATCAATACGATAAGCAGGTGCGTGAGCATATATGATAATGTCATCAGCATATTGCATAATTGGAAGTCAAATGTATGAGAAATAGAAGACAAATCACCGAGAAGAAGAGAGAAAAGCAAAGAGTTATAATAAGGAGCCTTGTGGAACACTGGACGGGATGGAAAAAGGATGGGAGAGAGAAGAGTTAGAATAGACGAGAAATGTACGGTTTGATAGACATGAAGAAAACCAAGCACAAGTGTGTAAGGAAAAGCCATAATCATGACGAAGACGATGGAGAAGAATCGAGTGATCGACGATGTCAAAAGCAGATGATAGATCAAGAGAAACTATGACACTACATAATTTTTGATCGTGCGAGATGAGTAAATCGTTATAAACTTTAAGACAGGCAATTTCAGTAGAGTGATTAGAGCGAAAAGCAGCTTGGAAGATAGGAAAATAGATGTACATTAACTTGCTCGAGAATAAGACGCTCAAGGAGTTTAGAGAGGGTTGGGGAAGTGAGATAGGATGGTACAGAGATGGTAGTGGAGGGTAGATGGATTGCGTTTAGATGAGAGGGCGAGCAGTGGCGCATTTTCGGTTGGAATGAAATGTGCGGTTGCGGATAGACAAGTTGAACAAAGTTGTTATGAAGGGTGAGATAGATGAGCAAATATTTTAAAGCAAGTGGGTGGTAATTGGGTCAGAATGCGAGGTTTTATTATGTAATGACAGAATAACCGAAGAAACTTCGTCTGACGACACGGGAAGAAAGTGAAATAACTCTGGGAATTAAGTATTTAAAGAGATAAGAGGTGTCATGTAATTACTAATAACTTAATACTTTGCTTTAACAGCTTTACGTGTTATGGATTGTTCAATAAAGCTCCTGTATAGTTCAATTTATTGGACAATTGTGGGTCAAGCTATAGACAAAATATTCAAGCCAGATGCGTTTTCCGCTCATCCGAACGATGTCGATGCACCCTTGGTTTGGGATCATTGGAAGCGCCGATTTAATAAGTATATGGATTCAATCAAAGATCTGGAAGATGGTGATCGTATAGAAGTCTTAATTAATATGGTCTCACCTACAGTATATAATTACATCAGCGAATGCGATTCCTTCGACGAAGCGATATAAAGGCTCGAGCAACTATACGATAAAGCTCGCAATGAACTTTTCGCGCGTTACAAACTGAGCACACATAGACAAAGCGCTGACCAAACAATCGATCAATATCTAAAAACGCTAGAGACCTTGAGCAAGGATTGTACTTTCAAGGCAGTGTCGCAGCAGATCACAAGAACCTCATTATGGCGCGACGCATTTGTGTCCGGAATTCGATCGTCTTTTATCAGACAGCGCCTACTAGAATGTAACGACCTTACTATGGATGTTGCATACACTAAAGCACGAGCATTCGAAATGGCAGGGTTTCAGTCTGCAAGCTACGGAGTAACTCGATCAACAAATGCTCAGGTTCATTCAGCGACATCAGATCACGCAAACACCAATGACGAGCATTAGATCAATCGAGCGACGTCGACACTCCCACGCTAGCTGTTACTACAAGAACGTGTTTCTTCTTCGGACAAACATGGCATCCAAGATCACGATGCGGAGCTCGTAATAGTTCTTGCCGGCACTGTGGCAAGATAAGACATTTTGTAACTGTGTGCAAGTCGCGATTACAACAAAAAAAGATTGAATGCGATGGATACGGATAATCAGACAACTCGTTTAACTTCAATATTATCGACAACAGGT
Source organism: Pomphorhynchus laevis (assembly GCA_012934845.2). Classification (NCBI taxonomy): domain Eukaryota; kingdom Metazoa; phylum Acanthocephala; class Palaeacanthocephala; order Echinorhynchida; family Pomphorhynchidae; genus Pomphorhynchus; species Pomphorhynchus laevis. The sequence continues at coordinate 71,064 of WNNJ02003181.1, forward strand.
GATCGATGCTGCTTTAAAAAGGCAGAGATACACATTCGAATTAACGATTCCTTAATTTTGGCTTTATTAGATACAGGTAGTTTGGAGAATTTCATAGATTCAAAAGTGGTTGTTCAGTTGGGACTGAGAGCATATCCGTGTAACGAAAAGGTATCGAAGGCCTCGAAATCTCAAACGTTGGTAGCACTCAGTTCGTGTCAAGCAGACATATACGTACAAGGAGCAAAGCATAGAAACGTTCGCTTATTATGCTTACCGAATCTGAGCTACCAAATTATTTTGGGGCATCCGTTTATGCGCAGCTATGAATCCGTAACAATGCGATTCCATGGGAGAAGGGATCCATTGATCATTAATACGTTATCAATAATGCTCGTCGACTCTCCTAGATTGCTTTCTACATTGACATCGGATTTCCACCCTATCGTAACAAAATCCCGTCGTCATAACAGTGAAGACTATCGTATCATAAAATTAGAACTGGATAGATTGTAGCACGACAAAATTATTGAACCTAGCCAGTCTCCATGGAGAGCCCAAGTCCTAGTAATTAACAATGGGCGAGCAAAACGTCGAATGGTTGTCGACTATGCTCAAACAATCAATAGATTCACATGTCTGGATGCCTATCCATTGCCACGGATCGACAAAATTGTACAGAGAGTATCGCAATATCGGGTATTTAGTAGATTTGATCTAAAACAGCTTATCATCAATTATCTATTCATCCGAGCCAAAGAGCGTACACAGCGTTCGAAGGCGCGGCCAAATTATATCAGTTTTGCCGAGTACCATTCGACTCACGAACGCCCCGGCGATTTTCCAGAGCACGATGGATGACATTATATCCAAGCAAGATATTCACGATGTTTTTGTGTACCTTGACGATGTGGTTGTTTGTGGTCAGACAATGAGTGAACACAACTTTAATCTGGAAAGATTCCAACACGCAATAGAGTGTTATGGCATCACGATCAATAAGGATAAGTGTAAACTTCGTCGATAGTGTATAAAACTACTCGGATATACCATCTTGAATGGTGAGATGATACCAGATGACGATCGGGTCCAAGCTTTAAAAGAAATAAAGCCACCTTCGACCCTTAGGAATTAAAACATGTGCGAGGTTTATTCGCACATTATTCGCGATGGATTCATCGATTTTCGGATAAACTACATCCGCTGATAATCGCAAAAACTTTTCCGATGGACATATCGGCAATTCGTGCTTTCAACCAACTACGAGACGACGTCATTAACGCGACTATGACGGTCATAGATGAGCGAAAGATGTTCACCGTAGAAACGGACGCTTCGGAATTTTGCATAGCAGCTGTGTTAATACAAGATAATAAGCCTGTAGCCTTTTTCTCCCGTACGTTACATGACAGTGCTAAAAACTATGCGGCCGTTGAAAAAGAAGCGTTGGCTATAGTCGAGAGTGTAAAACATTGGCGGCATTACCTTTTGGAGCGGCAATTTGAGATAATCACGGATCAAAAAAGTGTGTCTTTCATTTATACGAAGAATAATAGCAGCATTAAGAATGGTAAACTCATTCGTTGGAGCCTATAGTTGGCCCCATTCAAGTATACTATTTCGTACCGCCCAGGAGAAATAAACGCGCTTGCTGATTCAGTGTCGCGATTTCGGTGTGCATCCATCCATAAATCAACAAGTCAACTTCGACTCATTCATGAAACATTATGGCATCCAGGAGTAACTAGACTTGCTCACTTTGTCAGATCGCGCAATCTTTTATTTTCGATTGCTGACGTAAAACAGGTAATTAAAGAATGTCAAACGTGTGCATAAGTCAGACCTTGTTGACTACAATCCACAGATGCCACGTATAATCAAATTAACTCAACCATTCGAACGGATCGCGATTGACTTTAAGGGGTATATCACATCTGCAACGAGAAACCGATATATTCTCGTCATTATCGACAAGTTTTCTAGGTTCCCTTTTGCTTTTCCATGTTCCGACATATCAGCTCGTACCGTAATTCGCTGTCTTGATCAGCTTTTTACTCTTTTTGGAACGCAGTTTTTTGTTCATTCAGACCGAGGCACTCCTTTTCTGTCGCAAGAATTATCCACATATCTTCTGGACCAGGGAGTGGCTTGTAGCAGAAGTACCCAGTATAATCCCACTGGAAACGATCAGGTAGAACGGTACAATGGAATCATATGGCGTAATATAGAGCTCGATTTGAAAACACGTCATTTAACAGTCGACTTTAGGGAGAAGTCACTGCCTACTGGGCTGCACGCTATACGTTCTCTATTATGTACGGAAACGAACGAGACGCCACATGATCGATTTCTGAAGTTCAAGCAAAAATCTTATACAGATATAAGCATTCCAACCTGGTTGTTTCCGCCGTTGAAGTCGTAGATCTTTTAAATGCTAGTCCGTACTACACACTTGTCCGATTTAATGACGGTCGTGAATCTACTATATCGATAAGGCAGCTTGCTCCATATCCTGATAACGTCACCAACAACACGACATTGACCGACTTCGCGTAAGAGCGCACGGTTAGTCGTCTACACTATAACAGTCAATATAAAGACGCAACGGGCAACCAAGACGCGATAAATTTACACATGCCACGTCAACAATATAACGACCAACATGGAGAGTCCACAGACAATCACGAGGCGATAAATTTACATTAGTCAATAAATCAACAAAATTACGAAGGATCTGATAAAAAAGATGCAAGCATTCATCCACACGATCAAGATTGCATGGAAACGAAACTGGATAAGCAACAACAATCCCAAGATGTAACGTATGACCAGATGAGGACGTCGGAAACAAACGAGGAATACTCGTGCCATAACGATTCCATGGTACGAGGAGAATAGTCTATTTGACCAGGAATTCGAAAAAGTGGGAGGAAACGAAACCGTCTAGGATATCTCAAAGACTATCTCGTCGGGGAGAATGTCTTGTAATTACTAAGAACTTATTACTTTGCTTTCAGGTTTACGTGTTATATATTGTTCAATAAAGCTCTCGTGTTATAAAATACAAGGGGCATACGGAAATTAAATTAGATAGCTTAGATTGCAGATAAGATGAAAATTCATCAGGATTTATGTTGCAAGGGGTAGATGATCGTGAAAGAATTGAGTTTAAGATTTCCCAATGAGATTTAGAGTTGGAAGAGGGCTCGAGTTGATTTCGCCAAAAGAGAGTACGTTTAGTTCTCATAAATATGAAATAAGAACGGCGGAGAGAAAGATAGGAAGCACGTAAATTTCGAGTGAGGTTAGAGAAAGTTTAAGAAAACGATCAAACACACGAAAAGAGTGACGGAGCCGAAGCTTAGAAAGACTACAGTCAGAATCGAACCATGGAGCATGGCGCAATCACTGAAAACGTCGTGGTCGAAGAGGTAGAAGGTTATTAAGGATGTTCGTAAGTTCAGAATCAAACATAATTAAGAGATCATTGGGAGAGAGATAGCTAAGATGAAGTGAAAAGAGTCAAGAATTGAGTAAGGCTGTACAGAGAATAGGGTTATCGAGAAGTTTCCAGGGTCGACTTGGTGTGGATAATGGTGGAAGCGAAGAAGAAGGATGTGGACGAGTAAAAGTAAGAGTAACAAGGAAATGATCGGTCACTCCAGGATCAGTAATTGACAAGGGGGTATAGTCATTGAAGCAGTTAGGAACAGCAATGATGTCGAAAACACCGCCGAGAATATGAGTTGGACTTGTTGAAAGTAATTTATAGTTAAAATAAGAAAAAAGTTAAAGTGATAGAGTTAGAGTCAGCCGGGTGATCAAGACGAATGTTAAAGTCACCGAGGACAAAAGAAGGAATATAAGACAATGAAGAGTGACACATAAGATCCGCAAGGTCGTTAAAGAACATACGTGAGGGGGCAACTGAACCTAAACGGTATACAATCACAAGTTCCAGAGGGATAAGAGTTGATAATCTAATATGAGTAATTCGAACGAAGTGTAACGGATGTTAACATTAATTTTAAGTATAAACATTGGATGACGAGCAATGGCAACAATATCGCCATGGTTAGAAGCAGTAGATGTATGAAAGACAATTGGACGAGCCGATTCAACTACAGAACAACCAGAGCGACATAGACGACGAATATCACGATCGTGGGAGTCAGAGTGTCAGGATTCGGTAATGCAGAGAATATCGATAGATTATTGATCGAAGATATCAAGGAGCATATCAGCTTTATGAAGAATAAAGCGAGTGTTAAAAAGACTAAGACGAAAAGTATGCTCAGGAGCGAAATCGACTAGCGAAGAATACAAGGGAGAGACGGGACGCCATCGGATTTTCGGCCTTGTGTGTACAACGTTAAAATTTCCGTTGATTTGGCGTATTGATAAGGATGACTCACCGTTTGTTTCACGTCGATGTTTCTCAATGCGAGCGTAATTGAGCTGGGCAGTATCAGAAAGGGAGTGGTCAGGAAAGATACGACAAGTAGACGAAGTGGTAAGAAGTTTAAAACGTTGGGAGAGTACTAAGGATGCATGTGAACTATTTCGGAAAACTATTTTTAGGAGTGCAGGACTGGGATGATTGAATTTAGTGGATTTCTTTAAACGGATAAAAAATACAGGAGCGATATTATTGGAAAGGGATGGATTATCATTTGTGGAGAAGTAGATTTGGGTTAGATATGATAATACATTGATCGCGTGAAGGAGAACGATTACGTTGAAGTGGTGGACGGACAGAGCTGGTAGGAGTAGAGGCATAAGAGCAGGTAGAAGTGGGAATGACAGGGGTGCTAGATGGAGAATTAAGATAAGTCGGAGCGTGTGTGACATAAGTGGAGTGTCGAATCGGTTGATCGGAGATGTTACTGGAGATAATTTTGACGTATGGTTTGAATTTATTGAGAAGTAATACGGTTGGATCATGTGTGATAGGAGTGGATTTTTGAATCGGTTGAACAGAGATGTTACTAGATATGATTTTGACGGAAGGATGTAAATTATTGAGAAGTGATTCGGTGGAGGTAGAATAAGGAGTACGGTAAGAGAAGAAATATGGATGATATGTATTTAGATGCCGGGATGAATATAAAAAATGAGGTACGAGATGAAGGCCTTTACTGTTTGCATTGTCAGGAATATGAAGATTAAGGGAAGTTTTATCTGTAGTTAAACGAGGAGAGTGTGTGAGAGAATTTTCAAGAACGGGATTCATAGATGGCGAAGGAGTTAGTAAGCAAACGGATGACGACGATAGCTTGGAAGATATTTTGTCGTTTGTTGATGGTCTATGTATAACAGCAGTCTGAGTCGACTGAGAGACATCATTAATATTTATTGAGCACAACTCTGTTTCGTTAGCCTCCAGAACGTCTCCACCGTTTGAGTGGTCATGCTTCATTAGCTTACCTACGAGGGTAGCACAACAGAAGCCGCAGAGGAAATTCCGATTTAAAACGTTGTCCTCGTCAGTGAAAGGAATGGCAACGTGAGTCCAAACATTGCAGTCTTTGTTGTCGCATCCTATTTGCTTTTCGATGTAAGTTTCCTTGACGGACTTGAGTTGCTGACCAATATTTTTAGTTAGCTTTCTCTTTGCCATCATAAAATGTCAGTGAAAATTGAAAATGCGTTTTCGTTTAAACTCGTTGTAGGTCTGTATAAACTCGTTGTAGTTAAAGTAGATTGTAGGTAGTTAGTTAGAATCAAGAATTGTATGTTTTTTATATTGTATGTTATTTATTGTAAGTAGTTAGTTATAATCAAGAATCTTTAGACTAGCTAACTTCTCTTTAAGGTACTAACCAACATCCCTGCCGCTTGGCATTCAAACATAAATCGATCTAGTAGGGATTGTAAGTTTTCAGGACAATAAGCGAACAAGACAACATCATCTGCAAATAGCAGAGATTTTATATCATCTGCTTAAATGTGGTTGTTCTACGCACAGTAGTGCACATTTTGCATCATGATTGTCCACATTTTTTAGATATACCTTGTATATTCTTTTCGCCAATATTGACATTTTTTAGATTTAGATGACGAAAGTACTAGTTGTCCTTTATCGTTCTGTCACTTGTATAATATATCACAGAGCTAGCTATTTTGTTTGAGATCATTATCCATATTTTATGAATTTATGATATCTCTTGCTAATGATCTCAATGCAAGGTGGTGTGCTATTGTCGCAATAGAGTTTTACTTTTAGGCATTCTGGATTTGTCTAAAATCAAGATCTTTATTTTCAGTATTCTTGCTCTTTGAAACTGTCGATAGATTTCGCTGTATCTGTATCCTCTTTGTTTAAAAAATTGTATATTTTCACATTTCTCGCAAAGATAGCATGTGTACTGCATGCTATCTTGTACTGTATTCTATATCTGAGAGCTTAATTGAATATTCTGCCTAAAAGCTATTTTCACTGTTAAAGAATTATTGCAGCTGGATCAAAAAATTACCTATTTTCTTTGATTCAGCTCCAATAATTCTTTATCAATAATGGATCAACTATTTAAAAAAATATGTTCACTGTTTTCGTTCGTATGATTAATCGTAAAGTTCAATGCTTTTTCGTTACAAAATAAATACATCAGTATTTTAAGACTGTCTGCACCGTGTGGCCAAATGAGTATAATGTCATAGACGTATCGTCCGTATAATAGCCGTTTTAATTGTGAGTTTTTCAATATCTTAAATTATACCACGTGCATATACTGGTGGCATATACTGGTGCATATGATGTACCCATTGATGTCCCTTCGTCTTGTGAAAATATTATTATATCAACGTTAATTTATAGGAACAAATGTAAATCAAAGACCAAAGGATTATTCAATATTTCAATGGCAACTGCCATCATAATCAGAAAAAGATTTTTTTACAGTTTTGTAAATAAAAATCATATAAACATGTTTATGTGCCTCACTTCAAAATTGATAAAAGATAAATAAATAAATATTTTGTTGAAAGATAAAAGATACCCAAGGGAAAGCGATCAAGCAGTAAAAACATCTCATAATAAAGTAAAACAATAAATAAAAATAAATAAATAAAACAGTAAAACACAAAATTATAGCAATTAGATAATGAAATTGACCATAAAAATAAACAATTATATACATTGTTTAGCACAAAATCTAGAATGCAAACGGACTAATCAAATCAGCTAATATAATCATAAGATTACAAATAAAAAATAATAAAACATAATAATAATGCTAAATCAAAATTTAATAATTAAATAATAAAATTAATAATTGTTTTTAGATTTTCTATAATTTAAATCAACTTAAAATAAAAAATTGAAATTTAAAATAAACGTCATTTTTATGAATTGACTAATAAATAACAGACGTTTTGTCAGAATAAGAGTTAGAGGTCATCAGGAGGAACTGCTATGCTATCAGGTTTCGACCTCTAACTCCTCTACCCAACATAGCAGCGGGGCCAAATACATACTAATGATGTATTTCCTCTGAAATAACTATCTAGTATCTTATTCTAATGCAAAGTATATTATTTATTATCCATCCATAAAAATTTGCCACTTAAGAGTTTAAATTTATTCTTTATATTATTGTGTTGATTTATATATTTTACTATTTTCTGCTTGATGTTATTTTTATAGTAACCTAGTTTAAAATATGTATCTATTAAATTATTTAAATGATTTTGAAGAAAGCCAATATCATTACATATTGTTGCAATTCTTAAAATTTCATTATTTAATGTATTATATTTTATATTATATGGTATGCATGAATGCTCATGCAAAAATATGTTTCTTGTAAATTTAAATATGTCATCTTTACGATATAAATTAATAGTAGTTTTAGTTAATGTTAATTTAATGTTCATATCTAGATATACACCTTCTTTATCATTAATATTGGTTTTGTTAAGAATAAGGCTTTCTGGATAAATGTGCTCACTAATTGAATAAAAATTATTAGAATTAAATACACATATATCATCAACGTATCGAAACATATATTTCATATATTTATATTGTTTAAATGCTCATTTATGCTCATTCATAAATGCTCATGCAACAATATGTTTCTTGTAAATTTTATTATTGCCATTTATTATTATTATTATTATTCTTACAATACAGCTCTAGCAAATAAATTCAGCTCCACCTAAATAAAATTTTGGTTTCTTATAAACATACAATAAAATAACATACACAAATTACAATAAAATAACATACATTCGGCGCACGACAATTATTATTATTATAATAATCTTACGACAACCTCACGACAACCTCACGACAACCTCACGACAACCTCACGACAAGAAAATTATTATTATTATTAATTGGACATTGCTGCTAACTAACAACTACTTACAACATAACCCAACGATAAACCCAACGAGAAATATCAGTTTACAGAAAAACATAACACATGCCTCGGGGAAAGCCTGCTGATATGCCCAGATGCTGTACATGCAATGGCCAAGCGGCACGCTGCAAGGGGTGTAAATGCGCAAGGTCTGGAAAATCGTGTATGGACTGCCTTGCTAGGAACTGCTCAAATCGACTAGAAGTACCTACACTAGAGGGCGATAATGTCCTTATTTTCACAGAGTCTGCCGACGTTCCAACCAAAAAGGCTGTCCAAATGGATGAAGTGTACGATGAGGTAATTCTATGGAAACCTAATCTGTTTCGATTGCCACGTTGTTCTGAATCGAAAATTTTCATCGCTGAACTTACTCGAATATATGAGGGAGCATCATCAAACACGGATTCACTCATACGTGCAATATCACTTTGTCAATTAGTTCTACAACGTAGTGGATATTCGAATACGCGAAAGCTCAAGGCTTTATTAGCAAGACGTCTCGCTAGCTGGTCCTCTGGAGACATCTCATCTCTACTAAACGAAGCTAGATATCTCCAGCGCCTTGACGTAAAAAAATCACACAACAATATAACCAACGATACAACGAAGCTATTTCGGAAGTTTGTTCTCAATGGTAAGATAACGGCAGCGATGAAATTAATCAAGACAGAGTATGGACAAGGCGTGCCAATGGGCCTGGATACTTTAACATGTGGTAAATCAGTGAGACAGATACTTATTGATAAGCATCCACAACCAGCTGACATACATGAGGAAGCACTAGTCACTCAACCAATAACCGAAATACATGACTTCAACCAAGTTGCTTTCGAGAGTATTGACGGATCAAAAATAATTGAGGCTGCTAAGAGAACAAAGGGTAGTGCAGGACCTTCTGGAATGGACGCAAAAGCATGGACCGAAATGCTTTCGAATTTCGGTACGGAGTCACAAAAATTAGCGGATGCGCTAGCATTGTTTGCTCAACGAATCGCTACTAAGGAAGTTTCTGATGAGTCGATCAAAGCTTTTACGACAAGCCGCCTTATTGCATTAAGTAAGAATCCAGGTGTGCGTCCAATTGGAATAGGTGATGTCTCAAGACGTATCGTATCGAAAGTCATACTTGATGTTGCACGGCCACAGCTACAACAGATATGCGGTAAAACACAGTTTTGTGCTGGTCAGCGCGCAGGTACTGAATGTGTAGTCCATGCCTTACGTGATTTGTTATCGAGTAAACCAAATTCGGTGGTCTTGACTATTGATGCAGATAATGCATTTAATCGAATCAACAGAAAAACTGCCCTGGCCAACATGCCACAAATATGCCCAGCGCTATCGAATGTTCTGTCAAACCTCTATAGAAATCCGACGTCATTGACAATTGGGAATGAAATCATACTCTCCCAAGAAGGATTTACACAGGGAGATGTTTTATCGATGTCTGCTTATGCTGCAGCTACACTTCCTATGATACAAAAGATATCTGCGGAGTATCCTGATGTGCTCCAATGCTGGTATGCTGATGACGGCAATATGGTGGGTGATCCTGATACAGTGAAGATGGCGTTTGAACTGCTACGAAAAATTGGACCGTCATATGGTTTCTTCGTTAATCCGGCGAAATGTCGACTATACGGAAATGGATGTATAGCTGAAACGCTCCACGCTTTATTTGATGATCTTCAAATTTCTGTTGACATGGATGGCGTGTCTATATTGGGGTCTCCCATTGGAAAGGATGACTTTGTAAAAGAGCATATTCAATCTGATGTACGTTCGTTGATCGAGACAGTTACTCGTCTCACACAAATCGGTCGTTCAGAGCTACAGATTGCTTTCGTTGCTCTCATAAGATCTCTTCAACAAAAATGGATACATATGCAACGGTCATGCCATTGCTCGATTGAGTGGTTTGAGGCGCTGGCACAATCGATAAGATCGATGATAACTGAATTAACTGGAATTGACATTGAAACAAATGAAGTTCTATGGAGGGTGTTTAACATGACTTTGAGAGATGGTGGTATCGGCGTTAAAGACCCTATGCGTTCAGTAGACCAAGAATATAACGCTTCACGTATGGTGTGCGAGCCATGTTTAGGAGACGTTACGGGGCTAGATCTAATAAATAATCAAAACAGATTATGTAAAGAAATTCGTGCTAACCGTTTAAAAGCGGAAAGGATGAATCGCAATGACATTATAAATCAGGTCGACCCTACTCTCAAGAATGCCATCGAGCATGCATCAGTATCTGGATCATCTTCGTGGTTGTCAACATACCCAACAAACAGTTATTCTTCCAGAATAAGTAATACAGTCTTTCAAGATGCACTAGCCACCAGATACGAATTTCTCCATCCCTCATCACCGAAATACTGCCAATGTAAAGAACAAAACTCGATATCACACACTTTCTCGTGCCCTTTAGGCGGCTTGCCATCAATGAGACACGATGCCGTCCGTGATTTTCTAGCGAATAGATTATCTGAATGTTGTCGTAACGTAGCAATCGAGCCAAAACTATCCCCTCTGCATGATGAAATATGCTTCCAAAATTACGGTACAACTATTGATCGTGAAGCGAGACTTGACATATCATGTTCCGGAATCTTTGGAGACAGAACGGAGTGTACTTTCCTTGATATCTGCGTGTTCAACGCATACGCTCCCTCTAACTCCAGTAAGAGTATCGGACCATGCTTCGAATATCATGAACTAAGGAAGAAAAGGAAGTATCTTGAGAGAGTAAATAGCATAGAGCATGCGTCATTTATTCCCGTAGTTTTTTCGATGCTCGGAGGGGCGGGTACGGAAGCGGCAATCCTGTTAAAGAGAATCGCGGGCTCCATGGCAAGGAGTCATAACAGCTCATACAACGATGAAATAAGCAGATTACGTAGTGGCATCAGCGTTATCCTTGCAAAGATGACTTCTCGATGTGTCCGTGGAGCTCGATCAGCTATAAATCGTCCTCAAAGGGATTTATGTTTAATCAATGAAGAATAATTTAGTGACTTTTTGAATATTAAAACTGGCTTGGTGAGGTTTTTTTCTTTAAAATTGTAAATTAAGGCCCATTTGCGGGAACCTATATTAATGTAATAATATTTATAATAAAAAATAACATTAAAAAAAATACAGCTCTAGCAACAGCTCTAGCAACGACTGGAAAAGAAAATATTGCCATCTTGTCTGTAAAAACAAACTAACTGCGGCTACTCATTTACTTGAAGACCACGAAACGAATGGTTGTCTATCACCTCACGTCCTGATCGGAGACAAAACCGTAAAACAACACCTAGAAGCCCTTCATCCTGAGCCTGCCGATGCGGATCCCGATGCCCTGCTTCAAGAAAGGCTTCCCAGTGCCCTGCCTCACCACTCATCAATGTTCCTTTCCATCTGTGCGATAGACATCCAAAGATCGGCGAAATCGACTTTTGGTTCGGCTGGACCATCCGGCATGGACGCGATTTTATGGAGACGTATGCTGACCGCTTTCGGAATGCATTCACAAAAGCTAGCGGAGAGTCTTGCTTCCTTGGCCATTTGTATCGCAACGGAGCGGATGCCCACCGGTTGTTTGGAAGCATTCATTGCCGGTCGTCTGGTCGCTATTCCGAAAAAATCCGGTGGTATACGTCCAATCGGTATTTCAAACGTGGATAGACGCATTATTTCACGGACAATCCTGCGTCATATAAAATCTGACCTTCAAGAAGCCGCCGGAACTACGCAGTTGTGTGCCGCCCAACGAAATGGCATCGAATTTGCCATTCACTCACTACGCAAACGATTTCATGAAAATTCCGAAAACGCTCTTATGTGTATCGATGCTAGCAACGCTTTTAACCGCCTGAATCGTCGAGTCGCTCTGGCAAATATGAAATTTATTTGCCCAGCTCTTAACGTCGCATTTCGCAACATATATTCGGGTGACGCTCAGCTTGTCATCGAAGATGAATCGATTTATTCAAGAGAGGGGGTAACTCAAGGAGACCCCTTCGCAATGGCCGTTTTTGCCATGTCCTCGATTCCACTAATCAAGCTCATACAGTCGAAATGCCCAGACACTCTGCAACGATGGTACGCCGATGACGCAAACTTCGTCGGTTCCTTATCGTCGTTAAAAACAGCTTGGCATATCTTGACTACGCGCGGGCCTCAATATGGCTATTACGTAAATCCATCGAAAACCAATATCTTGGTACATAATATAGAGCGTCATGACGGATCTCACGGTTTTATCTCTGACAGCTTTCCGTACGTTACAATACGTAATGACTTTGTCAACATCCTTGGTTCCGCCATCGGTACTGAAGATTGTTTATCACAGTTTGTCGCTCGAAAGATTTCTTCGGCTGTAAATTTGGTTTCCCGACTTGCAGATGTCTGCTCAGCGGATCCGCATGTTGGTTATACAGGACTTATCAAATCACTGCAATGGAAATGGACTTTTCTATTCAGAACGACGCCTTGCACCGCTGCCAACGTTAATCCGTTGCACGGCATGTTACTCGATCAAATCCTGCCCCAAATTACAAAACACGATCTGCCTGATCCAATCAACAGCATATTGACAAGTCCTATTAAAATGGGTGGCATTGGCATTATGGATCCTATATTTACCTTTAAGTCTGATCTCGAAGCCTCGGAGCATATGTGCTCCACTTATTCATTTGGGCTCAAGGGCGAGGGATTAAAGTCGTTACAGCAAACCTATGCAGCTCAAATCGCCAAGACGCGCAAAGATGCATTCACACTCCGACTTAACCAAGCTCTTCGTTTTGTTCCCGAAATTACCAAACGTGCACTTGAATATGCCAAGTACCCCGGCTCCTCAAACTGGCTCACTGCTGGTGCTTCTGAAGAGCTCCACCACCACCTTTCTGCGAGTGAATTTCGAGATGGCATCGCAACGCGCTATGGATTTGAACCACCAGACATGCCCGCCCTGTGTATCTGCAAAGAAGAAACAAGCCTTAGTCACGTGCTCTCTTGTAAACGTGGAGGCTTCCAGATCGTGCGACACAATATCATTCGCGACATCCTCGCTGACGAGCTTAGTTCGGTCTGTTATGGGGTTGCAACCGAACCCACACTAACTGCAGTCAATGATCCCTCGTGTCTCGAAAGGGCATCAACTTGCTGCGACACCAACGCAAGACTAGATGTAATCTGTACGGGCCTATCAGTAGACCGCTTCCAGCGAACGTTCTTCGACGTTTCCGTTTTTAACAACCATGCTGGTTCCTACTCCGCGTCGGCAGAAAACGCTTTTGCATACCACGAAGCCCGGAAGAGCTCAAAATACTCTGAAAGAATCACCCAAATCGAAAGGGGATCGTTTATACCCTTCATCCTATCTGCGTCTGGAGGTCTGGGAAAATGTGCACTTTCGGCCTTGCAGCGGATCGCACAACTCAAGTCAATAAACAACGATCAGATTTCGTACAGCCAACACATACAGCGAATCAAAACAAGATTGAGTATAGCCATATGCCGTGCATCCTCTTTGTGCATAAGGGGCTTCCGATCCAGCAAGGGGCATCCCGTATACTCAGCAGACAACCATCAAGCTGATACAATATCCAAAAAGACATCTAATCGCCAAGCTACAGATAGCCCGAATCCGTCGAACAATGCTCGAGCGATCCGATGGAATGATGAAGACGGCGGCACGTTGTGTACCTCCCTTGTGGATCTAAAGTAACAAAAAAAATATTCTGGAATTTAATTAACCTGGCCCATTTGCGGGAACCTGTTTTTCTGTACAAATAAATCTAGTATTACAAAAAAAAATTATTAAAAAAAAATTCTTACAATACGAAAGTCCTCACAATACGAAATGGCCGTTAATGACGAGGCTATGAATGTCGGGCTTAAATCGGCAACCGTTATTTGTCAACTATTGCTTCAAAAATCTAATAGCTCGAAAACTAAAGTTATTCGAAAGTGTCTCGAACGCAGATTACTACTTTGGAAGGAAAGAAAACTGCAAGACTTGATAATTGAAGCTCGCCTCCTTCAACATGAATTTGTCCACCGAAGGAACGGTAGGGCCAATAGAGATATCGATTAGGTCAATAAATTTATATCAATGATGACACAAGGCAGAACAAACATGGATATGCGATTAATCAATGACGAAGCATCCGCATCCAGCAAAATACTATCTTTGGATGATCGAATTGGGTCAATTACAGTACGTCAGAAATTGGAAGAATTACATCCCCGAAAAGCATAAGTAACGGAGGAAGCCGTTATTCGACAACCACTTGAAAATATTGTCCAACATCATCCTGCTAGATCTCAGGATATATGCTCTGAGGATATAATAAGGGCTGCTCGGTGTACCCATGGCTCGCCTGGTCCGTCTGGTATTGATTCTAAAGGTTGGCAGAATATGCTGCAGTCATTCGGTGCGTCATCGAAAGCGCTTAGCGTCGAGCTTGGCAGATCTAGCACAAAAACTAGCGACTAAACGGGTCAATCCATGTGAAATACAGGCCCTTACTGCATGTCGTCTTATTTCTTTTGGATAAGAATCCTAGCATACGACCCATCGGCATAGGAGAAGTAAGTCGTCGGATAATTGGGAAGGTACTGGCTAGACGTATAAGTGAGGATCTCCATGCAGTATCGGGACTGGAACAGCTCTGTGCAGGACAGCGTTGCTGTGTCGAGGCAGCCATTCACTCAATACGCAACTATTTCGAGCAGGGAAATCAAGGAGGCATCTTGCAGCTAGACGCAAACAACGCGTTCAATCGAATAAACCGTAAAGTCGCTCTAATGGATATTAAATATGTCTGTCCATCTATGCTTACGGTATTGCAGAATCTATATGGAGACAACTCGTTACTTTGTGTAGATCGTTGCCACTTTTACAGGCTGTCAAGGATGCAGTTCCCGGAGTGATTTATCGATGGTATGCTGATGATGGTCACTGTTTGGGTTCAATCGACCATTTAAAAAATATGGGGCAGGTAATCCGAGAAATAGGGCCAAATTATGGCTACTATGTAAACGAATCTAAATGTCGGCTTTTGGTTCACTCCAGGGATCGACCGATTGCTTTGGGTGCGTTCAATATGGAAATGTTACAGATAGTTGATGATGGTCTCGTAGTGCTCGGCTCCCCAGTAGGCAGCGAAAGTTTTGTCGAATCTTTTCTAACAGAAAAAGTTTCAAAATGGTCAAGTTACATAACGCGACTCTCATACGTAGCTGACGTTAACCCACATATCGCATTTTCAGCACTTACCCAATCATTGCAGTTCAAATGGAATCATGTACAGCGAACTTGTAGAACGGATGGGGCATCCTACGAGAAACTGACGGATTCGCTCTACAGGACCCTTTTGCCCTCCATATTGGGGCAAACAACGATAAACGATATTACCCGTCAATTAATAACCCTCCCCTTAAGACATGGTGGATTGGGAATAAGCGATCCATCCGAAAAACCCGAAAATGAATATATAAGATCAATGAGAATGTGCGAGCCATTACTAGCGGGAATTTCTGGAAATGAGCTAAGACATCAGCAATATAGCCTTGCATCTCTGATAAGGGCAGAAAAGGATCAATTCGCACATGGAAAATTGGCAAATCTTACAATTAACAAGCTTGAGATATCAGAGGTAGTCCGACAAGCCAGTTGTAAGGGGGCATCCTCATGGTTATCATCGAAGCCGTTGAAACACTTAGGCTACACTATGACAAAAATAGCATTCCATGATGCTGTAGCCGCCCGTTACAACTGGATATCGTCGAATTGTCCTTTAGTATGTGCATGTGGTGAAAATTTTTCTGTGAGACACGCTCTAGCTTGCCAAACTGGTGGACTCCCCATTGTCAGACACAATGTAGTCCGTGACTTTCTGTCCGAAGAACTCACAAAAGTAGGATGCACCGTGACAGTAGAGCCAGTACTGCAGCGGGTTCCAGAACACCTGATCTTCACGAGCGCCTCCACATGTCGAAATCCCAATGCTCGCTCGGACATTTGTTGTGATGGCCTATTCGGTGATAGGACGACCCGGTCCATGATGGACATCTATGTTTTCAGCCACTTGGCGTCGTCCTACATTATGGGAACATCGAACCCCTACGTCTACCACGAAAACCGTAAGCAAAGCAAATATGGGGAACGTATTGCTAGAATCGAACTGTCGAAATTCTACCCAGTGGTCATGTCATCTCTTAAAGGAGTTGGTCCGAGTGCACAAATAATTTTACAGAGGGTAGCGTTAAAATCAGCAATCCGTAATGGCTTACAATATGGGGAATGCATTCAACGACTACGCACTGCATTGAGCTTTAAATTGGCAAAGATGGCTTCTACGTGTATCAGAGCAGCACGTACCCAAAATCCGGAACATCGAACAGCTTTAATATAGAAGATTGTGTTATATGGGCCCATTTGCGGGAACTATCATTAATATGATAATGGATTTTGGGTACAGCACGTAATATAGAAGATTGTGTTATATGGGCCCATTTGCGGGAACTATCATTAATATGATAATGGATTTTGGGTACAGCACGTACCCAAAATCCGGAACATCGAACAGCTTTAATATAGAAGATTGTGTTATATGGGCCCATTTGCGGGAACTATTCAATAATAAATATTTTATTAAAAAAATTATTATTCTTACAAGGCTTAGCCATAAGGCTATTTTGCCTGATCACAGTTTAAAAAAATGATAAAACTAAAAAATAAGAAACGAAGAAAAAGAAGTCAACAAGCAAAAAAAATAAAAATCACTGCAAATATGTCCATGACTCGTTTCTCGTCTTCTTTATGATCCATTTCTTTAATAATTTTTTGAACAAATGCAGACTCCGGGCGGAAGCAATTTCCTCAGGCAGAGAATTCCAAATATTAAGTACCCTGTGCGACAGTCTCCAACATTTTGGATACCTACCATGTCTTGTTTTATAGACAGTTTTGCTGTGACCTCTCAAAATCGATGAACGTAATGTGATCGAACCACTCGGATAACCGTCCAACCGGTGTACAAGTGCATACATTCCTATTAAGTCAAGAAACAAAAATCGTGATGACATCGGTTGAATTCTTAGCAAATCTAATCGAGATGCGTAATCCACTCTCGCATTCGAACATAAACGAGAACCTCGCCTAAAGACTGACTCAATATCTGTCCTTTCTTGTTTTGTGACAGAGAAATAAGCCTGAATTGCATACTCTAAATGCGGACGAACCAACGTGTTAAACATATTTCTAAAGACATTAGTGGTAATCTTAAGGAATGAGTTTTTTACAATATATAGAGCACGAATAGCGCTTTTTATTGCTCTTTCACTATTAAGTTTAGTTTTTAATGATGCCTGCACGATAATTCCTAAATCCCTATGATGTGATACTTCAGTGAGAAGAACATCTCCGATATGATATGTAAAATTACTGGATTTTTTACCCATCCTCATAAGTATACACTTATCAACGTTAAGATGTAATCCAGTAGAGCGGCACCAATCATGAACGCGATCCAAGTCTGCCTGTAAAGAATTACAGTCGCCAATATCTCGTATAGCAGTCCAAATTTTAAGATCATCAGCGAATGCCAAGTGAGAGTTCTCAATACGTAAGAGTAAATCGTTAAGGAACGTGATGAATAATAGAGGACCTAATGCAGAACCCTGAGGGACACCTGTCGACATACTTCTTTCTGCAGATAAAGACTCACCAACTCTTACCTTAAACGTACGCAATGAAAGAAAATTTTCAATCCAAGAGCAGTTTACACGAGGGACGCCGTAGTGAATTAAGAGTGACACAAGACCTTTATGTGGAACACGATCAAAGGCTTTGGAAAAATCTAGAAATACGACGTCGAGACAAAGTCCTGAGCTTAGTACTTCCATCCAACTCTCTCTCTCGCGGTAAGCAAGTTAGATAGACATGAACGGCCTTGTCTGAATCCGTGTTGAGAATCAGTAAGAATGCTGTTAAAGTTTAGATGCTCGAGTAGCCTTTTGGCAATAACTCGTTCTAGTAATTTAGAGAGAACACTGGTCAAACTGATAGGGCGAAAATCTAAACAAGCAGTTGCTGGCTGTTTTTTAGGGATTGTCACAACAATAGAAGACTTCCATATTGCAGGAATCCACGAATTGATCAGGCTAAATGAAAATATATGAGCTAAAACACTACTTACGGCAGGTCCAACCGCATTAATTAGGTAAGGTGAAATATCATCTGGACCAGGAGAGCCAAATCGGTTAAGCCTAGTGATTAGGTGAAATACTTCAGATGCACTGATTGGCTTAACGAGATTCTGAGTAATATTGTGAATGGGATACCATTTTAAAGAGTAAATATCCGAAACAATAGTCGACGGAGAATGGAAGCTGTCCGCTAGGCATTCAGCAATTTCAGACTCAGTAGAATAAACATATTCATCTGAAGTAATGAATGCTATATTAGAGGGAAGTATCCTTGAACCTTTCACATATGACCAAAAACGCTTTGGTTGATTCCCGATGCAATTTGCAATACCATCTTCAAATGCTATTCGCTTATGTATTTTCAATTTATTGCAGAGGTTGCGCACGTACCGATACCTATCAAAGTTTTCAGGATGGGTTTGAGTAGTAGCCTAAAGGGCATTGCGCAGTTTCAACATTGCACGAAGTTCATGATCAAACCACTGAGGGCGAGTGGACTTAATGAAAGTTCTCCGTTTCGGAGCGAACTTATCTGACAAATTTAAGAAAACGTCATAAAAAATGGTCAGCAGATCTGAAACAGTAGTAGCCCTATAACTACGATACAAAATGTTATAGAAATTAGCTAAGAGATGTTGGGTATCCACCCGAGTCCAATTTCGTTTTGGATAACCCAATTTTGACCTACAAACGATCTTGGACACTAATTTAACGGAGAGAACACAGTGATCACTGTTACCAAGAGGAGGATAATACGCAATACTGTCGATATCTCCAGTACATCTTGTAAACACAAGATCTAGAGTAGCACCGTTGACATGAGTTGGTTATCTACAATGTTGCACTAAAAGTAGGTCAGCAAGAAATAAATCACGAAATTGTTTTGATACGCCTGAGCAGGGTTGATACCCATTCATATTCCAATCTACATTCGGAAGGTTGAAGTCACCTAAAAGGACAAATCGTTGGGATGAACAAAAATTAGATAAATAATCCTTAAGCCGATATGTTATTAAAGTGAAAGATGGAGATCTATAAACAACACAAACATTTAATTTTAACAATTGATGATTAACAGTAAAAGACAGACACTCATATGACCACTCAGAATCACAAAGATATGATATATTTGATATTGAGGGATCGTGTCGAACGAATGCTACAACTCCACCTCGCATACCAGGAAAGCGATCCGCTCTTATTAACTTATAAACTACAACATTAAACAGATTATCAGAGATGCCACTATGTAACCAAGATTCTGAAATACAGAATATATCATAATGATTATCAGCAGTATAGTCGAGCAAGAAAGAAAATTGAGATTGAAGACTTCTAACGTTTGAGTAACCAATATCAAGGGGAGTCTATGATGACGTAAAGGTTTTGCTAGTTTTATCATGTATCTCAGAAAAATCAATTAAATCATCAAAATTGGAATCAGAATAAAACCCATACTCTAATTTGGGAGAAGCGGGGTCCAACGTACTGATGGTCGCTACCGAACTACTTGAAAATTTCTTATGCATAGATTCGTATCTCCTTTGCTTATTCTACCCTGTAGTTCCTCGCGAACCTTCCTCAATTTCAAACGCTCATCAAAATTAATGTCTCTCAGTATTCTTATAGTAGAATCTTTTAAGAGGTAACCACGATGAAGCAACATCTTAGCGTGGTCAGCAGAACTCAAGACGACCTTCAATAAGCGAGGTTTCTCTGTTGTACGCTTCCCAAGTCGAATCAAACTCCGAACTTGCAGCTTCATAGCTACATTCTTATCATCTTCCTTAAGAAGTCTGGTAAATACTGCACGCACAAGAGAAACGTCTTCATCAACTCTTACTTGAGAATTGATCATACACGACTCTTCAATTGCACTCAAAATAACATTCATACTTCTGTCGTAATTCCGAATGCTTACTTTTCTTATATTGGCTGCTCTGCCTGAGGAATTGCCCTCGTCATCAACAATTGCATCGCATGAAGTTACAGTCTTTCTCAGTTCATAATTTAAATCCCCACTATTTGAAGATTCAGTTCGTCTATGTTTGTAAATCTCAGCCTCTATTCTTTTGTCGGTTAAAAAATTGTCAGGAGTTTCGTTGGATTCACGTGAACTCTCATGTACCCGTACTGAACTTGCCGTGACGATATTCTGTATTAACCTCTCTTCAAATGCCAAATCTGTGTTGCAATACAGTAACGTTGCTCCTTGAACAAGGAGATGTATTCTGTGACGATAAATAAGTCATCGGTAGATTACCAGACACTATGTGACACTCATCATCAGCATCATCGGTAGTGAGCGCATCCAATTTACGACCAGTCACCGCTTCTGAATTTCCAGAGGTCACTGCGGTCTTTGTGTCATTGTTCGTTGATGTGAGTATCGACGATGAAGAACACTTACTGAACATCTCAGTACAACAGAAACCGCAGAATTTTTATCAGTGAATGTATCTTTTTTACTAGATAAAACACTGACCGTCGTCCATACATCACAATATTCGTTAACGCACTCTATCTGGATACTTAAATGCCCTGATTTCTTTGTTGATTTTTTATTATTTCCTTGTTGATTGTCCAATATTGTAATTATTGTATGACCTCTCTTTGCTCTCTCTTTGTAAGTAGTTAATAATCCAATGTAGTTAATTAAACCAATTTAGTTAGTCTTGTATGAGCTGTATATATTTGTAAGTAGTTGTTAGTTAGCAGCTAAGAATTTCAATCTGTATTTCTACAGAGGAACTGAAAAATTGTATGTTTATTAGAAACTATATTGTTTTAAGGTATAAAAAAAGTATTTTTTAAGTATTTTTTTACTATATAAATTAAAAATAGCTTTAATTGATATTAATTTAATGTTCATATCTAGATATATACCTTCTTTATCATTAATATTGGTTTTATTAAGAATGAGATTACCTTGATAAATTTGTTAGCTTATTGAATAAAAATTGTTAGAGTTAAATACACATATATCATCAATATATCGAAACATTTATCTTTATATAATTTAGATTTATTTTTTAAACAGTTATGAACAAATTCATATTCTATAAAGCATAAAAATAACAAAAAGCATCAACTATAAAGCATCAACTATAATTGGGATATTATTACCTACCATTGGAACACCTTTTATTTGTCTAAATATAGATGTCACATTTTTAAATAATTTTGATTTATTAAAATTTATAAGGATTAAATAATTCAATTTTATCCATATATTTATATTTACTCAATGGTTTAATTTTTACTAGATATGCGTTATAATTATTATAACATATATATGTATATATTTTTCCCAATATCAGATTAATTAATTTTTCTTTAAAACAATATTAGTTAAAACATATCCCGATAAAAATAGTAAATAATCATAAAAAATAAAAAAATAAAAATTAAAACCAAGTTAAAATTGTAAACCAACGCCATCAAACCGCCTGCACCAACAATCCTAAGCTCGTTTTCAAGGTTCATCTTCATCGAGATTAATCTTATTAGCCCAGTGTTACTACTTTCACCTGCTAACTCGCTTAAAACATCGCGGCTTTCTCTTCGATGACGCTCGGCAACTATCTTCCTCTTTAACTTGTTAAGCAGTTCAACAAAATAATTTCCCGAACCATCAGCGCATTGCAAGAATATTGAGTCTACGGAATTAAATACTCTGCAGTTGACGAAGATCTTGGTCGTATCGTTAACAACTTCAGATAGTGAATGATATTTGCCTTTGTCGACGTTATCCTTTAGTCTGGACAGATACATGGGATTTGTAATTATTTGGTAATAGTGGGGATATTGAACCGGATTGACAGGCTCTCGAAAAGGCCAAGCCAGTTTGTGTTGCTTTAAATCCTTGACCAGCTTTGATATCAATTTGGCCTGTTTCACCATTAACTTGACGTCCATCACTGATTGTTTATTATCTCGACACTTATCGCAAAAGTATTTCTTCATTTCTTCTGCTTGTTCATGAGTGACGTTTACAGACGAACCATGAGACCAATTTTGACAGCTATCACATCTAACATAGAACTGTTTTTTATTGTACGGTTGACGGCATATACAATACAGGTGAGAATTAGATTCAGCCTTCGTACACTTTGCGCATATGTAAGCCTCGCGCAGATTTCCTTGACATGCAATACCCACACATATACCATGACTTGATTGACCGCGTGTATTGCAGACAACGAAGAACTCTCCGGGCAAAAGTGGCTGTGTGCATGAATAAACAAACTGTGAATCTGATTATTTACTCTAGATTCCGGTTTGGAATGACGTCATGATTTTGATGCAGATTTAGAAGATGCTGATTTTACTGTTGCATGGGAAGATACATGAGGTCTTTTTTTCTGAAGATGAATAGTTACAGTGTTTATTGCCAGAGGTGAATTTTGATCCGTTCGGATCAAGGAGTTCTCGATGTCAATTTCGCTGCAACGTCGCCTTTGCTATCTCGTCGTTCGCAGCCGTTTCTGATGTTTGTCATCCTCGCCACATAAAAAAGGATCCCGTTTCTCCAGGACATCGACCGTGCTATAAATCGTTTTTCTCCTGGATTGTTCCATCCTCCATAAGTCTTACGACCGCTGTCACGAAGCTATACCCACCTTTCTCCATCTTTTGCTGATATTTTCTGTCTTTGACACATATGGCGTATCTATTTGCAGCATAAGAGGGTATGTGGACGGCCATAGTCACGACCGCACTCAGCTGGTGATTGTTTATGGCGAAGCCAACCGCCAGTGGAGGGTCCTCGTAAATTAAAATATCAGCTGAACGTTCTCGCAAGTTTCTGACGAGATTTGGAACCTCTCGACCAACCCGTAATCCCGCTGACACTGCTGGCTTGAAAACGATGTCGCGGACCCGTCATGCCGGATGCCATGAAATCTGCCGAGCTGACAGGTCAATACATGAAAGCCAAACTTGTCGGCTTGCCGGAGACAACACCGACATCTATAATCGCCATTGCAAAGTGGTAGGCGCAGCCAAAAGCATAGATGTACACACAATTCGTTAGGAGCTAAATTCATCTGTGTCGTCTTGTTTGGTATAGCCTGCGGTCAGGCACAAGCGTGAGGGCAGGCTGTTGCCAATAGTCTGTCAGAGTTGAAGTCATTAGCCATCTGCAGTAATCGTTTAAATGAATATTCATCGATGAGCTTTGAAAGCGTGTTTTGTTTAGTCGGAAAACTATCTAATTCGCGTTCGAAAAGTGACGAGATCTTTCTTTGGTGGATCCATATCCTGGAAAAATATGTGGATCCAAATTTAGCCGATTGGAGACCAAGTGTATGCTCGATATGAATGCTGAAGGGGAATGCATGTGGCAGCTGCGTAGTCCCTGACCTCCCATTCTCAGAGGCAAGCATGCCTGAATCCATGTCTGCTTGTTGAGGGTTATGGAAGTTATTCTGGCAGACGTCTCTTTGATTGAACGATCGAAAGCCAGAAAAAATTCATCTGCGAAATCAGGATCGACGGTTCACATCAAATGGTTTACCCCAGGTGCGGATGCGCAATTAAGAAATAAGGTGAATGCAACCTTATGGTCCGGCAGAGATTCTAAGATTCCTAGATCCCGTATCAAAGGTGGAAGTAATTCGGTGATCAAATAATTGGCGCAGTATTCCCTAGAGCCAACCGGGCTACCTAGGATACTAAAGTCTTTGTACAGCTTTAAGTTACAGATGAAAGGGCACGATCCTCGGATTGTTTCGATATGACCGACCTCACCTATTCCGTCTGTCTTCTTCAAGTTTATATTTATTCCAATGGACTGAAAATGTGACGATAAGTGTGTAAAGGTATCTGCCATACCCTTACTTGTGCTGGACACAACTTCATCGTCGAGAGACCATTTGTTGAAAAATAATGCCATCGATTGTTGAAATGTGGGCAATGATTGGGTTTATCGCAAGACAAAGTAGGAACGGGTCCAAAGGGTCTCCTTGCCGAACACCGCTTAAGGATGAAAGGGGTTCCAATTTACCAAATCGACAACTCGATTCACTGCCATAGCAATAATTTTCCCATTTGGAAAGTTTTGGAAAAAACCTTTTTATAGCGTCAATAATGTATTTTCGACTCAGAGAGTTAAATGCATTTGTTAAGTCGATTTTGATTCATATTAGGTCATCATATTGTCGGTGACGGTGATTTAATAATCGAGCATGCTGTATAATCTCTTCGATACCATTTTGTATAGCTACACCGAGTTGGTGGGGTTGAAGGGCTGCAGACAAGCGCGAACGAAGTTTAACGCATATGCACTTGGAACAGAGACGTCGCAAGGTCTCACCAATTGCAATTGGACGGATCCCGCCGTCAGGCTTACTCATGACAAGGAGATTAGCCCCTGCGACGAAGCGTACGAGATTATGTGGTAGTAACCCTGAAATCATATGATTGACCAACGTTGTAATACGGTAATAAGGGATCCGTGGTCGACCTCCAGCATGTCCTGTAGATGCTCTGCTCGTAACCTAAAATATCCGGGAGAAGTGGAAGGAGAAAATGACAATATTGCAGCTTGAACGGTATCATAATCAACCGACAAAGGTAGTGACGAAGTTGATTATGGCGAGAAACAGGCTTTGTCGGACGACGGGTGTGGTAAAACGAGCTTCTCTCGAGTAGAGTATGACGATTCACAAATGCTGCTAGAAGTTAAGCGACGCATGGTTTTTCCATAATTACCGCTTCTTGTCAGATCGATGGCGTCTGCGATGTCGAGCTTAGAAGAAGATCTCATGGCTGTTTTGGAAGGATGATTCTTCAAGGTTAACAGACATTCACTTTCCTTACCATCTTCAAACCAGTCCATACATATAGTCATCCGCGACCTGACATTATCCTCAGATTGACCGCGAGCTGTCATAGTTTATAAGCACAGTTTCGGGAAACATAAGAGACAGACCCAATCATGTATGGACTGCGAACATGTGGCCTTAAAGATAAGGGCTGAGAATAACTATGATACTCAACGGCGCAAATTCCATGGAATGAACTTCACAGTGTTAATTGGATCCATCCAGACTTTCCGTAGGAGATCGAGTGTTGCAGCATTCAAATCAATACCCGGATTGACCATTAGTTCTTCAGCTAAAGAACCAGATTGGTTATTAACATGCTCTGATTGAACATCACAATCCGCGTGATTTACATAAACCGACCTTCAAGCGGTGCCGACGGGTCGGTGATTATATATAGACGATATTTTACTAGAACTTGAGCACCTCATTGAAACTGGCCCGCGTATACGAAGACGGCCTGTGTTATTTAGTCGAATATTTTTTGAAGTGTTCTTTAATTACTTTAAGTATTTTATTCATATAGACAGAAAGTGATTTTAATTTACATTTAAACGCACTACATATGAACCTAGGTTTTATTGGAATATTATGTAATTTTGGATTCCAATATACTATAGGTATAGTTTTTTATCTGATTCAATTTTTATCGGTTATAGAACAATGACCTGTAATAATTGTTTCCAAATTTAAACCACTACATTCATATGTTGTGTTTATATTTAAATCATTAGAATTAACTTATTTCATCAATATATCATACCCTCTTACTCCAATAACTATGGTCTCCGATCCTTTTTCGTTGCCGCCTCACTTGCCTGGAATCAACTCCCTCTCGACGTCCGCCGCGCCCCCTCCTTTATCACATTCAAACACCTCATCCGTTCACACCTTCTCGACACATAATTTACATTTTTGTTTTGTTGTGGTCATGTAAGCGTGCGCTGGCACGCATTTGCCACGTTAAAATAAATCGTTTTTAAAGCTTTTTGTATATGAAGACAAAGTTATTACTAGCTTTATCAATAGTTGTTATTATATAGTTATCCTTTAATTTAGTAAGTTCTGTATACATATCTTTATTAATTTTATCTTTCCTTTTATAATTGTTTGTTATTTTCATTTTTTGTGAACATTGCATTTGTGTCTTTTTAGGTTAAAGTGGTGATTACGGGAGAACGTTATAGACAGGAGAAGAATTTTTATTGAATAAAAATTTTGAGCTTTCGACCACCAAGGCCATTATCATACAAAATATATGTATGATAATGGCCTTGGTGGTCGAAAGTTCAAAAAATTTTATTCAATAAAAATACTTCTCGTGTCTATAATGTTCTCCCACAATCACCGCTTTATTTTCATTTTCTTTTTAATTCCACCAAATATATAATCGTTTCAAATTTTAATCTTGGATGTATTCAAGCTTTCACTATTAATCAGCTTACCAAAGTAATTATTTAGGTCATTGTATAACGAATTGTACATTTTATTTTTATTGTCAAAACATATAAAAATAAAGATCTCGGGAATTACTATGCATAGTCAATAACAAAAAGACCAATTAGTCAGGCACGAGCCATGAAAAATGCTTCTTATATTATGTGTTAAATAATTGCTATCGTAAGACAATATAATAGCGTTATAAAAATCAACTGTTAAGTGATGAACAATGCTGAGCAATGACACTATAAAAAGTTCCTATTTATATATTATAGACGTGTTGTTTGGTTCTTTAGATAAACATTGTCCAGTCTCGTCAATAAAGACGCGGTCACAGTTCGAAAAACTTATTTTATAAGCAATTGACTTTACAATAGTAAAGTCAATTGACTTATAAGTTAATAAGTCAATATAATTGACTTATTATAAGCAATTGATAAAGATTTAGGCTTTAATAATTTGTGCATTTTAGTCAATTTTCTATTGAAAATGTAAACTTCATTCGTATTGATATTCATCACATTCTTAGAATTAACATTGGATAAACGATGATTCCATATGTTATTTATGTTAGGAATGCCTAAACAATTCACCCTTTTCTGAGGACCAACTAAACGGCTTCTCAATATTGCTGAATTATAAAGGGCTTTTTTGATTGCCCATCTAGAGGAAACCACTCTCTATCAAACTATGTGTAAAAACATTTTTCTTATCAGCATACAAATCATCGGAGGAACACATAAATCTACCTCGTCGAAAGTGTGAAACAGCCACCAATATCAACAATTTTACATGAACGTTAGACGACCAAGGCACGATATCTGGTGCAGTATCAATTTTTCGATAGGTACTAGTCTTAAGTAAGAACAGTGCATCACGCCCAACTAAGACATCCAAGAATGGCAATCGTCTGTCACTTTCACTGGAGATACACCATTGAATATGGACATCTTTAGAGTTAAAAACATCATAGAAAGCACAAGTAACATCGCTTCGGCACACAAGAAAGACATCATCAACATATCTAATATATGATATTATATGATACTAGCATATATTAGATATGCATATCTAATACATATCGATATATATTATATATATCTAATA